>ML329538.1:0-31611 GCA_005239505.1 Nicotiana paniculata | reverse complement strand
TTATCCGAGGCCCTTTTACCTTGTTAAAAACTAGTTTGTGTTGGTCCAATGATGGTGTGAATTGTGGGCTTTAGCCTGTTGACAATTATTTTTGTAATTAGTTTATAAGTAGTGTTACAAAGGCTAATAGACCTATACTGTTGAATAGTCTGAGGTTGATTGATTTTTGGGATAAGGCAAATATAAGTTTGATTTAGTGATGGAGGAATTATCTGAGAATTGAAAATATCATGGCAAAAAGTTCTGACCTTATCCTCCAGTACAAGCCAATACTTTTGATAGAAGAAAGGGTGTAACCCATCGGGCCCCGGAGCTTTATAAGGTTGAAAACTACTTAAAGCTTTGCTAATTTCACTATCTTTCAACGGCTCAACTAGGGAAGCTAGGGCATCCTTATTAATAGGGCATGTAGGTTCTTCTTCAGAGAGTATATTGGAACGTGATTACTCAGTTGTAAAAAGGGTGATATAAAACTTCTGTATAATATTGTTAATGTCACTTTGGTCATAACACTAATTTCCCGCAGAATCTTTTAATGAATTTATCCTATTTTTCATGTGTCTATGAAGTGTAGATATATGAAAAAATTTAGTATTTGCATCACCATTATTAAGCCAATTTAGCCTTGACTTTAGCTTCCAAAAGTCTTCCTCTATCCTTAGGAGATTGCTAAACTCATTTGCTAACTGAATTTCCAGATTTTGTAGATAGGTACTAGTTGGATTGTGATCTGAGGATTGAATTCTCTCTAATCTTGATAACAATTTTTTTTTTTTTTTTGCGAGCAAAAATATTAACAAAGATCTGACTATTCCATTTGATTACTATCTCTTGGAAATCTTTCATAATTTGCAACAAAGATTGATTTTGTGACCACTTTTGTTGTACCAATTGGAGAAATTGCGGATGAGAAACCCACATAGTTTCAAATCTAAATATTTTTATAGGTATATTAACATGGACTTCTAAAGTTAAAAGTAGGGGACAATGATCAGAATATGTCCTAGGTAAATGTTGCACCCTTACCTTAGGGTACATAGTAAGCCAATCATAATTTGCCATAAAACGATCAAGTCTTTCTAAAACTTTGCTACCCTTTTTTCGATTATTAGTCCAAGTAAATCTTCTGCCTTTGTATCCTAAGTCTATTAATTTACAGTAATTAATACACCTTGCAAATTTGTCTACTCTATTAACCCTAATAGGTAACCCTCCAATTTTTTCTTGTGAAAATAAAATCTCATTAAAGTCTCCACCAATTAACCGGGGCATGTTATAGGTGTCATGCATATACATCAGACTATCCCAAAGATTGGAACATAAAGAGGCAGTAGTATTAGCATAAATAGCTTACAGTAACCACTTAGGTTTAGTTGGACCTACCTGGACGAAGCAGTGAATCTCTTGGTCAATCATCCTCAGCTCATCTACGTTGATTAACTCTTCATTCCATAAGACTACCATCCCTCCAATAAGACCATTGGCAGACACCTGTGCCATGTTAGTAAATTGATAGACTTCACGAAGCCTATCATAATCATGCATGTGGGTTTCCAAGAGTATAACAAGTGATGGCCTATGGTTGTCTAACAAGGACCTGAAATGGCATCTAAAATCTAGATTATGTGATTCCCTACAATTCCAAACTAAGATATTCATGATATTAAGATGATGAGCAATGTGAGGAGAACTAGGGCTCAGTGGGACTGCTGCCTGTGATGGATGTTGTCCTTGGGACTCTACTGGTGGAGGAAGTTGAGGGAGTGTTGGAATTATCACCATCGAGTATTGTCCTGCCTCTCGATTTGTGGTGACTCGAAAGTTGAGACTGCACCTTATCATCTCCGGTGGACATTTCAGAATAAACTTTTTTTCATATTGTTCCTTTAGGTTGTAAAGCTGAATGCTTTTTAACTAGAGGAACTCTGTCCTTGTCTCCCTTAGCTCCGCCAAGATCTAAGCCAGCTCTTGTCTTGTTTCCATATCGAGTTCGCGTGGAGATGGAGGTGGATTGGATGATGGGCTGTTGGGTGGAGTTAGTGGTTCGAATGGACTGCTTGGAGTCGAGTATGGTGAGAGGGGGTTGAAGGAGGTTAGATTCTGGAACCATGGTGCATAGACTTGCCCCATGTGATATGGTGGTAGAATGTAAGAAGATTGGATGATAGATTGAGAGTGGAGTAAGGTGGCTGCATGGGAAGTGCCCAGTGAGGGAGGGTTGACGTTGATGCATGCTGGTCCAGTATGTATGGGTGCTGGCCCGTGTACCATTGATTCTGAGCAATTGCATCCATCCCTAATCTCATGCCCTCTGTTACAATCTCTGCAAGGTGAGATGGATTTTGTAGAAGCAGGATTACCTCCTGACTGTTTATTTCCATCGTGAACACTAGAGCATAACCCTTCAAACCTATTTCTAGCCGGGACCGGAGAAGAAGATCCATCATCTCTGGTTGAAATGTGTAAACTAGTGGTGTGTTGATGTGTGGTACTTGAGGTCCTTGCATGTTCAGTTATGGAAGCTGGAACAACTGATTGTTGTCCAGGTTCCTCCGTGGGTTTTGGTTGGCATTTGGTGTGAAGGATGGTCTTGGCATGATTGTGTGTAAATGAGTTGTATAGTGTTTGGTTATTTCCAACCGTGTGGGAGGATTGTGTAGTATTGGAATTATGTTCATATAGTGGAGTTGATGGTGTAGAGACCATCTTTGTAGTATTGGAATTATATGGATCACATGGGAGGTAATCATTTTGTGAACCTTGGAACTTGGTAGGACTAGAGGGTTCATAGACTACTGTTGCATGCAAATTGGAATTGGTGTTGCTTGCGTGTATGCCATTAGGCATAGTATTTGCATGTGAAATAGTGGGCATGGGTGGGGATGATTGGCTCTTTGTGTTCAAAGCCTCTTGGGCTGAATTGACTTCCTTAGGTGTCATTTGTGTGTGCATTGGCGTGAATTGGGGTGTAAGACCTAATGGGTTAGTAGGATTTGATAAATGATATATGTAGTATTGATGGTATTATGCTTGAAGGGGGGTGGGCTTAGTCTCTACCACATTTGTGTACTATTTATAGTTTTTGTCCCTAATAGGAATTGGTGTGCAAATATTTGTTGGGTCATTAGTTACTGGGCTTGAAATGTGGCTTTGAGTTTGGTCTGATTCATTTTTTGGGCACACGTCAAGTTCCATTAGAGCCTCAAACTTATTAGGAGGATTAGTAATATGTTTAGTAAATTGGGCTGAGTTTTTTAGAAAAACTTGGGCCTGGTCCAATAGGAGTAATGTGTTTACCTTTGTCCAGTAGCCTTCCTTTGCCACCTCTTTAGCCGCCCCGGTATGTCCTGCCTGAGAAATTCCCTTGCCCTTTGCCGGTATCCTCTTAGAAAACTTGACAATTTTTCAACTCGTGGCGGAGTTAGCATCGTTGGTTAGGACGTCACTTGTGGTTTTATTAATTCCTTGCTCCTTAATTATTAATTGAGTGAATTGGCAGGTAAAGGTAGCATGACCAAATCGACCACACTTAGTACACAATATATTCAAACCTTCATATACTAGGGCTTGGTTGTGATGCCCTATAAGAAGGTGAGTTTTTAGTGGGTGTTCTAATGCAACTTCGATACATATCTTGGCATACCTTCCCCTTGCAGTTAAAGATGTACATGCATCTACGTTAAGTAGTTGTCCCAATTTGGATCCAATTCTGTGTAGTATTTATTCATCGTAGAACTCAGTAGGTAATTCCGGCAACCTTACCCATATTGCAGAGTATGTTAGTTGTGTGGAAGATGCAACGAACTTAGGCTCCCACTTTCTAACTGATAGGAAATGATTTAAGCCAAACCAAGGTCCTCCATGCAGTGCCTTAAACAAATTTTCCTCTTTGTGAAACTTTATCAAAAAGAAATCCGAGCCCAAGTCAATAAGGGCAAGCTTCTCAGTAGGGTTCCACAGGGTGATTAATTTAGCCTGTAGTATTTGGTGAGTAATCTTTCTTCCAAATACCTTGACTATTACAGAATATTTTCATGGGGTATATAACCGGCACTTATCTTCAGTCGTTATAGGGATGAATTTCTAAAAATAAAATAATTTTACAGGGATTATTTTTGCTTTTAATAAGTCTTATATAGTGTAAATTAAGATTAGTTAAAGCTCCAATGCGAATGAAAAAAACAAAAAAGAAAGTATTACTAGTACTATATTTTTTTTTAATTTAAATTACTGCTGGTTGACTGAATACAAAAATTAAAAAAATTAATTGACTGGTAGTGAAAAGATGCTAAACTAATAATCAATAAGTTCAACAGAAAAAGCTATCACATTAAAGTTTATATTAGAAAAAGGTAATTGAAGGTTTGAAAGTTGTAAAAGTTAGGTTATAATGGTATATTTAAACAGTCAATGAGTCTTTATTTTATTACCATAAACATAAAAGTTTTGCCTATTCTTAAATGTAAAACATTATTTATAATATTTTTATGGAAGTTCAGATACATCATTTTAGAAATCTCAAAATGTTTAAGCAACCTTGATTTAAATTATTAAGAAAATTAGATGCATTGATCTTCGTATCTGGAACCTCCCGTTCTTTTCTAACAGCAAATACTTATATTTTCCACTTGATAAGAATTTTGCAAAATTTTTCTTTCTTATATTCTCAAGCGTATTATTCTCTTTTTGGTCAAACAAATACTCCTTCCATCCTCCATGATTCCACTTTTTAACTTTCATCAAAAAATTCATTTAATGATTTTTTTATATTTAATAGTATATTCAATGCTTTATCAATTCACTAGTAATATTGTGCACTTTAGACTTAGGTTCATACAACTTTTAAACGAGTCATTAGGACCTGAGGTTCACCGAGGGTATTACACTCTAAAATGATCCATTTCGCTTAGATGTGTACGAGACAAACGTTCGCAATTTGTTTGTATTTAATGTTGACACTTTTTTCCCTTATTTGTCACAGAAATATTTTCTTGGATGATAACTGAGGTCGTTTCATTGTCTTGCGTGACATGTTCGGATTATGTGGGATCCAAATTAAGGATTGACACAAAATATGTTCTATTAGAGCTCTTATTCTTGGTTCTCATCTGTCTCAAACATGTTCCATTTGGCAGCCTGATAAAGACTGCCTCTGCTATAGCCTTTATTCACTATTTCCTTTGATCATTGGTGCTTTATTTACACTTTTTTTGTTGGATTTTTCTCATCAGTTGTTAATTATCAATAGTGCAGCAAATTGATAAACTATAAATAGCTGAAATTACACTAGCATAGCAGTAGAGTATTAAAACTGTTAGCAAATTTATTCCTCGAGCGAGGCTTGCTTGGTTTGTAACTTATTAATCAGGTAGTTATCTTTGAGCATAACTTTGTTTAGCTGCAGCAAAGGACAAAAATATCAACAATTTTTTTCAATTTAGGCAACAATGGATATAGTTAGAAACATCATATTCACTGTCTTTGTCGAAACAATTAGAGCATCAGTATCTAAAATTTGTCCAACACAGTGGAAGCTATCAAAACAAAAGTCTCTTATTTTGAGAAACAAGACATTGATCTGGCTGGATGCTAATTTACATAAAGGAAGCTCTTGAGCAAAACCTAGATGGACAGAAATAGCCAAAGAATTGTGTTCTTGTAATGTAACAAAAAGATCTCTCACCTGCTGTGTTTCTCTATTCATTTCTACCAGTCTCTTGCTTCAACTCCAACATTTTCAACACGTCCATGAAGATGATCGCTTGATTACAGGCTTCATTTGCTTGTCCTCTTCCAAAGAGATCATTCCCAAGTGTGAAGGATCCTCCAACAACATCTTTGCTACAAGATATCCGGCAATTGACCACGTCTGATACTTCCTTGCTTGTTTACCAATGTATCTTCCGAGTTTTCCATCATAGTATTCAGGCCAGCTGTCCTTGAGCAAGCGGCTCTCAGCAAGATCAATTGCTCGTCTTGCTATTTGTGGCCGCCCAGTCTTAATGCAAGCAGCCGTCAGCAACCACAAAAGCACTGCATTTAAGAGATGAATTATATGTTGCATTAGCAAGTGTAAGATCAATAGAATCAACCTATGCATTTCATTTCTTTTCTTCCTGACAGTGCTCAGTAGCAATATTGAGGGGCCATCTTTCTCTTATAAAACTAAGACAACAATTCCGTGGGAACTGCGGTTGAACAAACATTATGCAAAGCAATGAATCCTTTATCCTTGTAACATAGCACTCAAGTGTATAAGATTACTTCCAATGAGAATCAAAGTCATGCGCTACTCAATTGCAGGAGTTAAAAAAGTTATAGTATCAAATCAATTACAGAGCTGAAGGATGATGGTCGAACCTGGCCAAGATCCTCCATTATGGTAACTCCATCTAATATTCTTGGGATCACAACCAGTAACTATCCGCCATTCGTGATTTTCAATTGCTGGATAACATATCTTCAAAGGCATATCTGCTACTAGCTCCTCCCAGCGCTCTTCTATGAGATCCATAATAGCAGAAGCTTGCTCTGGGGTGGCAAGAGAAGACAAAATAGCGATACAGTTACCCAAAGCAAACCACCTGAAGTCCATCCTAGCAGGACTAACATTTCCAATAAAGTAACCGCCACGCATAGGCACAAAATCAAATACCCACTCCGGGATTGAATCAGGAATAACATTAAACTTATTTACTGCAGTGTGAGAATACTCTTCAGTTTTATAGCGGTATATGTCATTTAATTGTTGAAAGTCAAGCCAGAAATAACTTCGCATATGAAAACTCAAGGCATGCAGGCGCTTCACTATTCTCTCAATAAATTCTTTCCCCTCTGCATCGTGCTTCAACATTGCCAATGCAGATCTCAGTGCCATGAAGAAGAGTGCTTGGATCTCGATAGGATAACCATAAATTCCCTGAAAATCAAACACGATAATTTAAAAATCCAACTATTGTCTCTTCAAGGGCAAAATGCCAATCATGGGACCTAATATGCAAGTAACTACTAGGTAATGACATTCTAATATTTATCACGACAAAACAAATTTTGGGAAGGCCGGAAATAGTTGTGTGGTACTATTCTTTTAAGCATAATGTATACAGTCCTCTGAGAGTGGATAAGGAAACTCAAAAAAGGTAAGAATTCCAGTCTCCTAGTTTAAAGCTATTTATGATGCTTAGGGTTTCCAGATCACTGTCAGATTTTTGGAATAATATAAACAAAACGTTCACCTCCAAAATATTCATCAACTTATTAAAACTCAAATGTTTGAAGAAATTTGAATGTCACTGATAGCTAAGCTGGAACAGAAAAACAATTAAAACTAGAAATTCAACACGAGGCATTACCAGAAACAATTCAATTGAGCCATGCTATGTTTTCTATTTTCTTTAAAAAAAATCAGTAAAACAAGATTTAACTAGATAAGCCTTGTTATGTTTTCTTTGTCTTCTATCTCCTAGGTCTGAATATTATTCCCATTACAGATAAAGAAGGAAATAGAAAGAAAAAAAATTAAAAGAAAAGAAAAGAGGAAGACAAGAATTTCTTTTCCGCTTCAACAAAGAAGAATATGAGCTATGTGGCAGCTTTTTAGTACTTAAATACATAATAAAATTATCTCTTCTTCCCTTTTCTGGTCTTGCTTTTTTTCTTTTAGCTTTATCATTTATTTCTCTTTGAATGACAATTCTCTAGGTCAATCTAAAAGCAGTAATCATTAAAGATGAATGATTTGTATTCCTCACAGATGTTACTTGTCTGAGAAACCAACAGATTAGTTAAGTACTGTTATTCCAAACATCAAGATTGTATATGTCCTACACTTGAACATAAGTAAAAATCAATATTCTGAACAATTGAACAACTATTGCTGACCAAGGAAAAACATCACTTGAAGTGGCTAATTAATGAGGCAAACAAACTTTTAAGGGGCCAAGTCATAATTAATGTAAGCTAAGAGTCTTTCATCTCCCCAATTTAGCAATGTCTGCTTTGTTAACAAACCTCCAATGAAGTTTACCTTAGGATGCAGTCCAATGGACCAAGGAGTTGTACAAAGAGCATTCCCAAACATACTGATTTTTAAAAAAAAAAAAAAAGGACATCGCCTATTGCTATATTATTTTCCTAAAGCAACTTAGAAGAGAGATCTACGCGCATAAGCACTTACCTTAAAGCTCACTAACAAAGATACACCAAGAACATTCAATGAATTCTACTACATCTAAAATCCATTTCCTGTGATTTAGAGCCCATCTCATGTAATCGTAGGGATAAAGAAACGAAATGAAAGGGCTCTGATAGAGAATCCCTTACACAAGTTCTTTTTCTGACTGAAAGATTTGTGAATCTTAGAGCAATAACCACAAACATAAGATGAAGAAGATGTAAAAAAGAAAAGTTCCTATAAGTCCATGATACCAACCCTTTAGTAAATTGAGCATGAGATTTCTTAACAAAATTCTTTTAGTTTTGCTGATATTAAAGATCAGTTTACATCACTGGATACCAAAGAGTTCAACTCGTTATTAGCACTAATTGGGTGTTTGTGCAAGCTTTTCAGATATTTTTTAACTTCTCTACTCATTTGATAAAAATTAAAAGTGCTTATCTACCCCTTTGGTCACCCCGCAACTTATGGTTTTTCAGCTTATAAGCACTTACGGTTTGACTAAGATTTTACTAATTTATCTCTAACAACTTTAATGGCATTTCACTCATTCTAATATAAAATTGCATATCAGCACTTTTTGTCAACACATCAATGCTTATAACCAGTATTAGCACTTATATGTAAACACGTAACTGCTTTGTTTATCAACTACATTCGATAAGCTAAGTCAAATGGGCTCTATCACAATGATAAAAAGATCCAACAACGTTAACAAGTTAAGATGGAAAAATATATTACCATCCTCCGATCAATCATTGAGCATCCATCAGCACATAGCAGCGTGGGAAATGTGTCAAATCCTTCAGACAGACACAAGCTCAATATAAGCCTCATCCCCTTTTGGCACTCTGGTGTTTCAGAGAGACTCATGTCTCCAGTAGATTTTGTGTAAGCACGGAGAAGAATTATCCACCAAAACCCAGAATCAACTGGAGCAACTCTTCCAATTGCACTCTCACCAAAATCTGCTACTATAGTATCTGTCTTACGAACAGGATCATGAAGAACCTTGAAACTAGCAGGCATAACCCCTTCTCCCAGCTTGAATCTATCTACTCTTTTTTCCCACCCCTGAAGCTGAAGTGTCTTCAACAAGAAATTCTTAACTATATCTGGCTCTCCATTCATCAGGAAGGCCAAAGCACTAGGCACAAAATCTCGAACAAAAACCTACACATCAAACAAATACTTAAATGGACGATACAGATAATAGTATACTCCTTATCACATCACTGTACCTCACTCCACATTAAACCAGTTTCGGCATCAATATCCCACACATTTATATGTATGGCATCAATAACCCACGCATATACATGGGTTTCCAGTATTTTTGTCAAAAGGTCACACCTGATCATAGTATATGATACCAATATTATTTTGTTTATAGGTAGTATATAATACCAATATTATGCAAATTACAAAATCAAAATCCCATAAGAGCAACAAGATATTGTAATGCTTATATTCTGACCTGATCATAGTTGAGGACTTCTTCAGAGGCATGGTCAACTGCAGCAATTGTGCCAACTGGTTGACCCCGAAAATGAACCAAAGAGTGGCGGAGAGCATCCCAGGCTTCAGCAACCATTGGATGGGGCTCAAAAGAGTTCCGGGCTGATGAAGCCGGGGTGTCCAAGACTGACCGGCCTGGTGAGGCACTTTCATAATGATCTAAACCTCTCGATAGGCCTATGGATAACTCACTGAGTGACCTCTCATCAAATGATCGCTTCCTCTCTATGTTTAGCCTTGGCTTGTCGAGAAGCTTAGAGAGATCATAATCATCCAAGTCAGAAATGGAGCAATGGGAGCTCACATTTCTCATTCCAGTTCCTTCCATGGTCACCTTAACCCTTCAATCCACAGAAGTAGTCTGTATCACAAAAAACAACCCTTTTAGACCCCAACACAAGTTGCAGACCCACACAAAACACAAAAATTGCTACCTATTCATTAGACTATAGTGTCAACTGTCAACCAATTAGCATTTTCGGTCGCACAAAAAGAAGGCGCTTTAGACACACACTCACATATAAATATATGTGCATGTGTTTGTGAGCATGTGTTTGTATTAATCAATCAACTATGCGTCAATAGCTCGCTAGTTGGTTGGTTATATGAATCCCCTATATGTTATTGGTCTCCATTCAGACTCATTTCATTTCAATACTCATAAGTAATGTATGCAGACACACATTAGACACATAGACCCACACATAAAATACACGTGTGTGTGCATGCGCTCGAGTATGTTGAAACACATAAATAGATAGTCAAACAATAACCTTTTAGACTACAAATCAAGTTGCACAACCACATAAACAATCTTGTTATCCCTTTCTATAAGAACAACGGAGTACTTGTCAACCCAATAACAATATATCTCACGCAAAAAGCGCATTTCTGTCCATAAAATTGGAATACTTGGCTGCATATGAGTAGAAAGTAGAAACACATAAATAGATGGTCAGAAACTCCATAATGTCATATTTTAAAACATCCACAATGCTAATTGTACAGAAAACACATCTGCATAACATTATGGCCCAACTGAACGCGAAAATGGGTTAATGGCAAATAGCTATGATCCCATCCATTGTGCAAAGGGAGAAACAAAGTAAGAATGAAAAGGATTTCACTTTCACAATCTTAAACACCTTTTTGAAGGTTATCAATAAGTTATAACCCTGGTAATTAGCATAACATTACCATAATCAAAATAACCTTATCCCAAAAAAAAATACAGATATTTAACTGCTACTAATTACAATATCGGGTTCTACAAAGGAAGAATATGAAAAGATCAAATCTTTTAACATTTTAGCCATGTCCCAATTCAGAGAACAAGCTGCATATATTACAAACTCAAGATCCAAATACAATGAAGAAGAGAACATAATGAAAATGAAGAAATACATAAAGTAAGAAAAACTTTCTGAGAAGCAGAATAAACAAATTACCAAGACCCAAATTAGATCTAAAGCTGATATTGCACAAAACTAAGAAAACATGCGCAGAAAATACATACTTTTATGCAAAGAAGAGAAATATGTTGAGGAATATACGTTTTATAGAGAGAGATAGAGAGGGAGAGACCTTAGCTAGATAGAGAAAGAAGAAGAAGGGAGATTTTCCGACGGTAATGATGCCGGAGCGCCGGCGAGATCACCAGAGAGAGATAGTGTGTGTGTGTGTGTGTATGGAAATGGAGGAAGAGGAGAAAAAGAATCCATGTAATTAACAGCTGCTATTTATAGATCGATGAGAATTGCAATAAGTTTTGGCTATAGTGGGTCCTACATACAGCTGGAATATATTTATTCTGGATAAATTGGCAATTAAGAAATAAGAGAAAGCAAAAATACTCCAATCTTCCTACGGTTATCACCCTCTCTAAATATGTGTAGAAAATATGGATTATTAAATGGAGAATTGGAAGGTTGGAAAAGGGACACTGGTGACACCAATGGTGGAAATTACTCTAAATGATAATTAAGAAAGTATGAAATTTATATTGAATAAATAAAATATTATAAGGAGTATAAAAAGATTTATTCTCTCGAATAAATCTTTATAAGAGGATTAAACTTAATAATATTTTGTCAAACATTACTTTTCCTTTTGCCTTAATGAAAGTAAAATCTATCGAATATTAATTTTTATATATATGACACACTCATTTTTTGTCAAAATTAAAATACCTTTAAAATTAATTTGAAGACAAGTCTTGAGAATTTATAAAAGAAGATTGACATGTTAGTTTAAAGAATATGGTTGTAAATTTGAAACAATAAAATAAATTATTTTGCGATATCTCGGTGAAGTCTAATAAAATTTTCGAAATTCCATAGTACGTCCTTTCTCCATTACTAATTTATATAACCTTTTATCTCAAAAAAAAAAAGATTGATTCAATTACAAATTATATAAAATAATAATAATAATAAATAGAAAATAAAAGAAAAAAAATAGCAGGTGAGAGTACAAAGCACGAGGAAATTGCCGGGAGTCGACGTGGAACGAAACGACACAGTTTTGACGATCTTTCCTGACCAACTTCTGTTCTGTAGTGGTTGTTGGAAAGAGCTCAGCCAACTTGTTTTAAATATATAAGTAGAGTATTATTTTTCCATGTTTTTTTTGCTCTTTAATTTTGTCCCTTGTCCCCACTTGGCTGTCCTTTTTGGACTTGTACTCCAGCCATTAATAAAAGGTAAAATTTGGAGAGAGAAAGAGATAGGGAGTGAAATAGTTTTTGTTTTTTATAATCATTTGATATTTTGGAGTTTTTTGACTCGATTAAATTCGAATTCGTGCTACGTATTATTAAATAAGAGACGGTCCTTTCATAAAACAAATAAATCGTCCCATATTTGTGGATGCCTCATTTTTTGTTACACCTAATAGGCGATGTATAAGAGTAAAAAAATATTTTATAAAATGAAAAAGTTTAATTTCTTTCTTTAACAAGTATAGAGAAGAAGGATTTGCAGTTGGTATAATTTCTGCCACGAAAATTGCACTTGAAATGAATATCGAACCCGAATTTCGTAAGAAACGTATTATATATAGGAAGTAACAATTTGATGAGAATGTTGATAATAAAATGTCAAAATCTTTCGAAGAGTCCTTTGGAATTGATTACTTTATACATAGTAGACAAGACTATTTTTTTCACTTCAAACTATATATGAACAATTCGAAGCATATGCAAATATTTTTTATTTTCTATTTAGCGGTAAAAATTAAGATCACTACATGATAGAAATTTGATAAAATATTGCCTTAATCTTGAATGTTCCTTAAAGCATAATAATCAATTTGATATTGATGGTTTAGATTTCTTTTCGGAATTAAAAATATTTAAAAAATAGTACAATTAGAAGATAACGGTTTAATTGATACACCCGATCAAATAAAATGATTTGATTCTTTTTCCGATGCCTATATTTCTTATGGAATAATGTTAATAACTCTCGTTACCGTCACTTCACCGGAAAGAAATTTTCAAAATTAAAATTGATAAAATCTTACCTAAGATCATCAATGTCTCAAGAAAGGTTAAATGGATTAGCTATATTATCAATTAAGAAAGACTTATTATAAGTTATTGATTATAAGAAAATTATTAATAACTTTGTACCTAAGAAACAGACTTCAAATAAATAAATAATATTTTTTAATTAAAAAAGTTAAGACCCCTCATAAAATTTGGCTTTAGACCACAGAACTCGTCGGGCCGCCCCTGTATTGAAGGAGAAAGCTTTCAATATCATTCTTTTTCATTTTCACGAATCAAATTTGATAATTTTTTTTTTTTGGGGGTGAACTTTAAATTTTCAGAAATAGCAGACTGGAATTTAAAATTTTCTATAAAAATAAAATGAAGGTAGAATATTTTATTTTGTAAGACACTCAATAAACCCCTTAATTAATATGTAAATAATTTAGCAATACTCTTTTAAGCAACATTTTTTCATATCATTTGACGTAAAAAAAGGGGGAGGGTGGGGCAGTCCAACTTGACAATTCAAGCTATCCAACGTAGTCTTTTTCCCTTTCCTTGTCGAGTAGATTTGTTTTACCTTTATCCCAATATTCATCCATCACAAAATCTACCTTTTGCTTTCCATCTTATTTTTTCCTTATGTGGCGTTTAAACATTTTGTTGGAATTCGGGATATATTTTCGAAGAAAAGATTGTGCAAAGTGAAAACGTGTTTGATTAATTAATAAGGTCCTTTTCTCAAAATTTCAAATCTCAAATCCCAAAACCAGCTCAATACTAAAATATAGCTAAAATCTGCCAAATAAAATCCAAGTTTATTTTGGCAAAATCTATTGCCAAACGGATCCCTAATAATACACATGTTTTTCCAAAATAAATTTGGAAAATATGTTTTGAAAACATATGTCCAAACACATTTTCATCTTCAAGCCAAATTTCACCCAAAATAAATTTGGAAATCTATGGCAAACCGCTAGCTTAGGGTGTGTTTGGTGGAAAATATATTTTTGTGGGTTGCTTGGTTGGTGAATGGAAAACTTTTTTCGGAATATATTTTTTAATGTTTGGTTAGAGAATAGAAAATATTTTGTTATGCTACTCTCCTCGTCCCTTTTCCCCAAGTCTCCATGTTTCCTTGCTCCACCCCCTTCCCCTCCCCTCCCTTCTCCCAAATACCCAACGTTTTCAGGAACTCTATTTTATTGAACAATTTAATTATTCTTCTAAGAATTCACACAAACACAAAGGAACTAATGTGTTGCTTTAATTTTTTACGCAAAATAACGTTAAAATTTATGCTCCATAACTATAAAGAAAATACTATTTTTTTTGTTAAAAATAAAGTGCTCTTTCTACAACATGAAAATAAAGTAATCATTTTTTATTGAAATAATAGAAAATATTTTTTTACATAATAAAAAAAAAAACTTATTTTGTTGAAACGAAAGATTTTTTTTTTTCTATGTCATGAAAAGAGAGTATTTTTTTGTTCAAATGAAAAAATACTTTTTTATATCATGAAAAGAAAATACTCATTTGTTGAAATGAAAAGAAAATCTATCTATAACATGAAAAGAAAGTATTATTAATAATATTTTTATTTAGGGTGAAGTGGGAATGAGGATAGCGGTGGGGTGGGTAGGTGGGTAGGTGGGAGTGTGGGGATGGGTAGGTGAGGATGGGGAATATGGTGTGGAAGGTTGAGAAAGAGTTTTAAAAAATATTTTCCTTCTCTTAATAGGGGAAATATTTTCCCTCAATTGGAGGAAAATAAATTGTTGAGAAAAATATTTTCTAACACATTTAAAACAACCAAACACGAAAAAATTCCAAAAAAAATTCCAAAAAATATTTTTCTTCGTACAAAACACACCCTTACTTATTTTCAAGCAAATAATAAGGACTCTGAGTAAATGCAACACTTTTGAGATCATTTGATTTAGAAACAAGTAATGTGTGGATTACAATATAGAGATTCATGGTGCAATAATTAATAGTACAAAATTTATACCGTTAAGATTAGTCTTATACATTTAGCAGGTGTTTGGACATAAAAACAGAAGCGTATCTAAGTAGAGGTTCCTCTTCCCAAATCATATATAACAATAGTTATATTTCTTCAAAATTACTTAAATATATGTACGTGAACCCATGCTCAAAAACTATTATGATGCAAATAATAGGTGCACCTCTACATGTGAAATTAGCAGTTCAAACCCCACTCTGAATGATCTTATTTTCGGCACGAAGTATAGAAATATATGTGAAAATTACTAAAATTTCAAAAAGGGTATAATTTTGAACCTAGAAGTTCAAAACTGTAGTGGGTTCATGGTATGAGAAAAAAGTTAAACCCGTCATGTAAATTCTAGATCCACCTCTTCACAATAGTTCACCCATCCTTTTGAAATTCTGGATCCGCCTCTGCATAAAAAAGTTATAATTTTTGAAAAATATAATATTTGGAGTTATGTTGAAAAATGATATTTGGAATTTAAAATTATGTTTAGACATGCATTTTGCTTGAAAAAATGTTGCAGTTTCTTGAGTGGGGAAAAAAGTTTTTCCGGAAATTTGAAAAAGTGATCAAAACCACTTTTTGATTTTTGAAAAACTTTTTTTAAAAAACTTTTAAAAACTTGCAAAATTTCATGGACAAATATATATATTTTTAAAAAAAAAACAAAAAAAGGGAAATTTTTTTATGGACAAACAGGTCCTTCCTCTTTTTTCCTTCACTCCTTTTTTCCCCTTCCCTTTCATCTTTTTGATTCGGAACGACGTTGGAAAAATAGGTGTACCAAGAAGTACAAACCATGAAAAATAAGAATATTCTCTTTGTAGCCGGATAAAAGAAAACATAACAAGTGGTCAAAAAGAAGAAAGATAAAAGATTCAGTGTGGAAAAGAAGCCAATCTCAAAAAAGATTTCTTTCTTTTACAAATCTTTTGGAGTTAGAATCTGTCCCTTTGGCTTTAAACAGCCAAACAATTCTGCCAACAAAAAATAAAATAATATAACAGTAATTAAATAATCAGTCGTTGATTTTAACTGCACTCCCTAGAATGGACCACCATCTTTATCTAATTCTGTGCAAACAAAATATTTTTGCCCTTATGGCTGGTAAATCAAAAGAAATGATCCTTGTTTTCCTTAGCTTTGAGTTTTAAGTTGATGAATGCTATAATCATTAAACTTCTATATTCATATGATCATTGAGTTTCAGTTTAATGAAATGTGTCGATATTGTTAAGTATAAGTTCGAGAAGTTTTTGTTTTGGTGGAGTGTGTTGTTGTATGTCAGTTACACATCTCTTCTCATCGTTTGTGTGGAATTTTGGATCGTGTTATAGTGATCACGTATAATAAAATTAATGAAGATATAAATGTACCCTGAAGAAGTTGGCACTTCAGTGACTTGCTTGAGTATGCCCTCGAGAAGGTGGAACAAAGTGACTTACTTGAACGGACATCTCTTTGAAATATTCATAATGAATATGACTATATGTACTTATCTAGTTGAGAAAAATCAGCTGTAATGACTATCCAACTATCTTCCCAATTGCATATCTATTATTTGGACGGTTACAATAATTAATAATGGGTATAACAGTATTAGAGTTGAGACAAATCATATGTATACGATCTTTTCAATTGCATAGTTGTGATTTTTCATGAGGTATAATGACTAATTGTTATGCAAGTGAAAAATGTGCGATCTATACAAAAGCCCAATATGGTAGGGCAATTCTGGTTGAAATTTGTATACGGTTAAAACGGGCTTGTTCTTTGTATGGCTAATTGAGACTGGAACATGATAGGTCTAGGTTCAGCCTCGTGTTATATCGAATCATGGTGCGAAGTTAGATTGCTGAGCTCATAACCCAGAGATCGATCAAGGTCGATATCGGCCAAGATCGAGACCAAGCAAAATAGAGATAGAGCGAAACCGATGGAAGTTTACCTAGTCAAATAACGAAAAGTCGAAATATCCGTAATCGATCAAGGATCACGGTGAAAATCTCGCACATATCAAGATGAAGTCGATTAATTAGCGAATCGTGAGACTTCTTACTGTATTTAGAGTTGTAACAAAAGTAGGACTCCCCTACTATATAAAGGGGGTCTGATCATTTGTAAAACACATTACATTCACGCAATACAAAGCAATACACTGCTTCCTTTAGCTTTCAATATTTTTGTTATTGTGTTCATAAGTCAGTAGAATCTTCACTTGGTTCGAGGGTGACCTAACTCGAGGGCCGAAGCTATACGATTCGTTTGGTTTGCATTTATTTCTTTTTACAATCAATTTCAATATCAATTTACATATTTTCTTAGTTTGCGCTAAGTTATATCACGTATCGTTAAAACCACATATAAATTCAATTGTTATCTGTTTTTAAGGTAAAGAGTTTGGCGCCCACCGGGGGCTAAGGATAATAGTGATTTCATGGTACTAACCTTCGTAACACACATTATTTTACACTTGTTCTTGTGAGTATCTTTGATTCCATGATCAACATATCAAACTCTCAAGCAGCACCCGAACACATGGACAATGACCTCGGTCAATGATGAAAATGACAACATAGGCGCCCTAGGGAACGAAGTACCTCCAGTTGGCTTCAATTGAGTTCCGGCAGTAGACCCAATCGATGTCAGCTCCCATGTTTCCATTAATGCAAATTTCGCCGTCGATCTCGAGAGTAGCGTCCGCAGGGATGTTCGATCGGCCGGTCAGAGCACACATGGGGGTGAAGAAGGTAGAATCAGCCTTCAGGTGATCTTCGAGATGTTGCAGGCTCAACAAGCTGCAATAGCACAACTCCAAAACCAGAACCATGCACCATCCTCAGGATCTTCCCCTTCTTCGGATTCACTTAAGCTATCGGAGTCTTCCTTAGGGATGGTCTGCTTCCGGTACCTGGCTTCTTCTGCTTTGTCATTTTCGATCTCGGCCACGATATCGAAGCCCTGGGCATGAACTCCCTCGAGGGCTTCCCTCCGAGCTTTCCATTTCGCATGATCCACCATGTTCTTGGCCTTGGCCAGGATTGCCACGATGTCGACCTTAAATTGGGCCACTTTAGCATTAGGCCACGACCACCTCAGATCTGGCCACTTCGAGTTTGTTGGCCAAGCTTGCCTTATCAGAAACGGCCAAATCCAACTGAGACTCAAGCTCTTTGATCTTATCGACATGCACCGATGCCTTGTCTTTTGCAGCTTGGAGCTGGGTCTCGGCCGACTCCAATTGTGATTGGACGGTCTCTTTTTTCGAGGCTAGGATGTCTATGTTCTTTTTGAATTCTTCAGCATCAGCCTATATCACATCTATTTGTGTTTGGAGCCGTCCGATCTGCTCGAGCCTCTAGCAAAATCGGATCATTAGTCATTATCTCCAATTCATCTTCACTATCGTGTAGCACTCGGAATACCTGCTCGACCATATCGGTGTGCTCATCTCGAGCGGCAACTAAATCATCCTGAAGCTTCTCATTGAGAAGCCTGTAGGTGTCACTATTCTTAGTGAGGTCCCGAACCTCAGCCTCACGCTCCTCCCGTATTCTGAGGAAAGCATCATGATGCAACATCGAAGCGTGCAAGCAAGGAAGAAGGTATTAGAATTATCTACAATTCTAAGTTTAAAAGAAATAAGAAGAGACTCTCGAATCTACCCGATTTAGAGCATGTTGAGCCTCATTAAACAGGCAAGCGGCTCCCACCGCATTCATCACGACTTGGTCCTCCTCGATAACCAAGCCTCTCAGATAGCTAGCAATTCCTACGAGGGGAGAGAAGACCCGAGAATCCTCCGAGACAGAAAGCACTATGTTCCGCCTGCGGCCAGGATAACACTTGGGGCCGGGAATCGGTCCACCAATTTTGGGCTCGATGAAGACCCAGTTGCATCCGATGGTGGTACTTTCTTCGGCACCGGTAAATCCTCGAACCCAGTGATATCCTCCAAGGTAGCAGACTCACTCTCGTCCAAGAAGACATGGATATCGGTAGCCCCCTAAAGACCCTCATAAGAGCGACTTTCCAACATGTTAGACTCACGGATCATAGCGTCCGAAACCTGAGGGGATCCCGAAATATCAATAACCCCGAGCTCGTCCCTCGGGACCTCTTCCGCTGCTCAAGAAGCCTCACCACCGGCCTCTCTCTTGACTGTCTTAACTAGAGACGGAGTGGGATCTACTCTTTCTTCTTAGAACTTCGGCTCTCGTTCGGAGGACTTTTATATCGAAGATCCAGCCCGCACATGGGCCACCGACTTGGAATTATCTTCTTCTTCATCTTCTTCTTCGGATTCATCCCTTAATCGGCGGATCGAATCCAAAGACATAGCATCGGTGTCCCTCTTGGGCTTGCAAGGCCTCCTCACTAGATTTTTCTTTTCTGAGCCCAAGGGACTCGGGGCCCTTTTCCTCTTCTTCTCTTTAGTCTGCTTCGGAGTAGGTGGTTGGGGAAGGACTTCTTCATCAACAGAGGGGGTTCTAATTGCAACGTCCTTCCCGAGACCTACAAAATAAAAAAAGATGTATAAGTTCAAGAATGAGCCCAAATGATAACCATTTTAGGAGAGAAACTTACCATGGTTGAGGGCCTCCTATCGAACCTTCGACAACTTCATCCAAACATGCTCGGAGTAGGGTTTCTGTGATACCAGGCCCTCGACCTATTGCTTGAGTTCCGAAATTGGGTCCGTCATCTGGGCCACAATTGCAACACCAAAAGGTAGATGAGAAAAGAGGATAAAGTGTCACTTACGATTCATGTTACACTTCTCAGGGAATGACATGTCTTCGGCAGGGATCAGGTACGAATTCCTTATTCGGACAAATTGGCTCATCCAGCCTCGATCCTGAGATTCGTCTATGCTGGAGAACGAGACCATACCGACACGGCGGGCAAGCTTGATCAGTCCTTCTCGATAGAGTCGGGGATTGTAAAGGCATATAAGGTGATCGAGGGTGAAAGGACATCCCTCAATTTATTTGTGAAGAATCGGATGAGAATCATTATTCTCCAGAAAGAAGGATGGATATGGTCGAGGGTGACGTCGTATTACTTGCAAAAGGCGACTATGACAGGGTCTAAGGGACCCGACGTGAAGAGGTAAGTGTAAACACTTAGATACCCCTACACATGAGTGGTGATCAATTCCTCAAACGAAGAAACTACTACATCCTTTTTATCCCAATTACATTCCTCTTTAACTTTGTTGAGGATGTCTTCAATGATGGTGCATATATACCTCGAGACCGGCTCATATCGGTCGGGCACCGAGGAGGTCTTTTCGATCTTAAAGTCTGCGATAGTTGGGCACCCTGCCGAAACAAATTCCTCAGGGTGGGGCTCCGCTGCTGCCTCACTGCTGGCGGGTCATGATAAAGAGACGAAATACCTAAGAAAAACCTACTTGGCATGGATTATTACTAGTTGAACCCCAAAATTATTTGTAGTATAAATTACCAGGAACTTGGCTAAAATGTCTTAAACCTTCTAACAAATGAACTTTGTTTTTAATAATGATAAACCAAACTTGTGCAGAGTACTCACTAAGTCATTGTTTATCTCTCTCATAACAATAGTTGGTACCTAACAAGTTAGGTGACATGTGAGGCCAGCTTTGGCAAACCCCAAGCTAAGTCTCCAACCAATCAGAACATAGAATCAGAACATATAATTTAAATTAGGTGTGTTTTCCACATGGAGAATTTTAACAATATTGTTGCACGCATGCTTCAACCGTCAATTGCACCGTGCATGATACCATTTGGAGCATGAAACTAATTAATTAATTGAACATTAAATAAAACAAATTAATGACTTCTTATAAATTTATTAATTGGATGGGCAGCTATAATGGACGGCCATTTCTACCAAGAGACGGATTTAGAACAGGTTGAATGAATTCAACTCTCTCTATATATACATATAAAGACGGACAATTGGTTTGTCCGCCTTAATGAATTCACCATGGACGTGATTTATAGTTAACCAAGATTTCCAATAATAATAATTTTTTTAATTTTTATTTTTCTTAATTTAGGCGGAATTAAGAGATCAAAGAAATGTTTTCAGAAGAAGTTAAGGTGTTAAGATTTGGAAATGTACGTTTTGTTAGACGTGAGCATATAATATAGAGATGTCAAATTGTCAATGAATTTTCTGCCGAGAATATGAAGTTACATATATATGACGTGGGGAAACAAGTAGAAAAATTTCACATTATGTTGTTTTCAAATGTAATTTAGGCCGATTTTCGTATTCAGAATATGATTTCCTTTTTGCTTTGACATTCCAATACTGCTGAAAAGTCTCGACTTCTTTTCATATTCCTGATTCCGTGAATCATGACACAAACAAAGAAGTCAATAAATTATTTTATAAAACATTCACAGACAATTATTGACTTATTGTATCAGGTGTAAGGGAGGGAGAAGTGGATCCTTATCCATTTGTGGCAATTAAATAATCAAGACACATTCCCATATATTCGATTTTTTTAATTCTTTATGTAAAGAAATACAAACGTCCTATTTTCATAGGCTTTGAAATTCTGTATATACTAATTAAAAAATATTTTTGAAATGAAAAAGTGAAACTAAAACAAATAAAAAAACATAAAATGGTCCGTAATATTTTTGTAATATTACATTAGGGAATGAAGTGTTAAATCTTATCCTTAGTTATTAACATAGAAAAGCAAGAGAAAATACCTTTAATTTAATTCTGGGAATGTCTGACTTGAAAAATAGCAAAATCATTTTTTCATCAAAGTAGAACCTTTTTTGTTGGTCATTGATTGAGGACTAAAAAGAATAAAAGAGAGACATGAAAGGTGGCTTTGCTTAGAATTACAGCAAAAATGAATTTTTCTCGCTGATTTTCAGGTGATGCAGTAAGGCAAATGATGAATCTAACAACCATCACAGCCTCGCAAAAAAGAATGACAGCAAAAAATTTCACTTGGTTTCAGAGTCTAATATCCTAACAAAAATGAAAAATGACACTGTAAAATTATACAAATTATACGGTGTCATTCAGGGGCGGACCTAGAGCATTGACCGCAGGTTATCGGAAACCCAGTAAATTTTGCATAGACTCTGTATTTATGTTAAGAAATTCACTAAATATTTATAAATATCTAACTGTGAACCCAGATATTATTGCATATTATTGAAATTACGGTAGGAACCCATAAGCCTCAAATCCTGGATCCGCCTCTAGTGTCATTTTACACAGTGTCATTCGGTATAATTTTTGTATATATGTTCATTATGTATGGTACATTCAAAAATTATATAAATTTTATATACTTTTTAGCTACCGAATATAAATAGTTTCTAACGTGGGCTAAAAGTGTTAATATCCCAAAAAATAATGGAAATAGAAACCATAGTTAGTTGGGACTTGGGAATTACTAGCACTCGTATTGCATGTATATGAATATTTATTTCATTCAGCGTTCAATATTTATGTTAAATCCTAATTAATTGAAATTTGTTATCGCATAAAATTCATTAATAATAGTTTGACAGGTATACTCTTATAAAAATAATGTTGAATAAGGAAGATATATCAGCTGTATTTAATTAATTCTCATTGTATAACAATTGTTACAAAAAAAGAATATTGTATATTGTTATGTATGATTTATATTAATTTTTTAATCCTCTCGGAAGTCAGAAGCTAGGATTCTTTTTGGACGAAGTACGTACGTAATACATCGCAGTGAATAAATACTTGTGTCCTTGTCACTCAGTCGACACTAGATTTCTTCTGTAGAATTTAATATCATAACTTATAGTACTAGCTATATATCGAAAATTATTGTTATGTGAATTTGAATATCAGTTTCTCAACCTTTTAAAATAAAATTTACGTAATCAGAAACTATATATAATAAAATAGCTACTGAAGATCAAATTGTTTAAGAAGTTATTATTCTTTTCGGCCAGTAGTGATTCTTCTTTTGGTTTATCAATAAGCAGACGTCGACATAGGAAACATATGCCAAGCTGCAACAGCTGACTTATTGAGGAACGGTGATATTAACTATTAATTGACTAGGAATCCAACACACATTGAATACATACTGTCCTATTAATGATGTTTGTTTGCAAGTATGTTGATGGCTACCACTATATATATGTGGTGTATTGTGATGATCTCATATGTCATTTAGAATTTTAAATTTTAATTATGTGTTTTGAAACCTCCAATAGCTTCTTTAAGTCTTTCTCAATTTGTGTGCGTAGTCCGGGATATTTTTTCCGTAAGCTTTTTACCTTAAAATTGATAAAATATGAATTTTGCCTTAAAAATTCAATTGGGTCAACTTTTTTGAGCAAACGGATCAGGATCCATGTTTTGACGATTCTGGTAGATCCGTATCGTGATATGGGACCTGGACGTATGACCGGAATCAAATTCGGAGGTCCTTAACTCGAGTTATCGCTTTTTGTCGGAACTTAAAAGTTTAAAGGTTTCATGACTTTAAAGATTTGACCAATATTTTATTTTGTTGATATCAGGTTTGTATTTTGGTTCCGGAACACAATATAGGTCCATTACTATATTTATGACATATCTACCAAATTTGGTGAGAAACGGACACTACTAGAAATCTGGAATTTTCCGATCACCAATTTGCGACCAAAGTCGGTCGGTCAAAAAAAGCGACCAAAGTTGGTCGCAAATGTGGAGAAAAATATTAAATATTTATTTTAAATAATTTACCGACCAAGGTTGGTCGGTATTTGGTCGGTAAAGTGGTCAAAATGTTGACCGGGCTGGTCAGACTTGCAAGACCCAGTTATAAAGTTTTAATAATTATATTATCATTTAAAATATTTTATAAAATATAAATAAATCTTATTTAAAATTAGCGACCAAAGTTGGTCGGTTAATACAGGGTAAACAAATAGCGACCAACTTTGGTCGCTAATTTTTAATTTCTGGACAATTAACGACCAAAATTGGTCTGTTTTCTGGTCAACATTGGTCAAAATTGAAAATCACTTTAATATTTACTATCTAAATAATATAAATGTAATCCGTTAATACTTTTGTAATACAAAGGATGAATACACTAAAATATACTCTAACATGCTATATATGTAGTTAAAGTAGTATAACGAAGCGTGTTATATATATATATATATATAGGTCGAGACGTTTTGTTTTTAATATTCAACGATGCATCTGAGTAGGTTATAAGTCGATGAATCAATTTACACATAGATTTATTTGATTCATCGACTTATAACCTACTCAGATGCATCGTTGCATATTAAAAACAAAATGTCTGACCTATATCTATTAATAGTAAAAATAAAATGTCTCGACTTATATCGATTAATCTATGTCATACATTATTAGTGATGAATAAATGTAATCCATTAACTCTGTTATAATACAAATAATGAATACAGTAATATATACTATAACATGCTATATATGTAGCACGAAGTGTGTGTGTTATATATACACACACACTAACATATACTATAACAAGCTATATATACGTCTAACCTATATCTATTAATAGTAAAAACAAAATGTCTCGACTTATATACAATAGAATAATATTATATTGATTTATCAATTGATTAATTATTCGTACGTAGTAATGTATAAGATTGGTCATCAATTACAATATAGTGTATGCGTGTGTGTGAAATTACTCATATACTTAAATATAACTTAAAAAATTCCTTTAAATAGATGCTATTATAATCTATTAAAATTAATTACCTAGTTAATATAATTTTTTTAAAGATTATGCTTATAGTTTATAATTATTTATAATAATTGTAGTTAAATAAAATAAATATTTATAGCTAATAATAAATTTTTTATAGCTTATAATATTTAAAAACCAAAAAAAAAAATTTAATTAATTTTTTTTTAGAAATACGGTCAAACAGTCAAAGCTTAATGTACCGACCAAAATAGCGACCAACGTTGGTCGCTATTTCTAAAAACAGATTAAAAACGGGTTCCCCTCATTTTCTTATTTTCATCCCAAAATTTCACAACTCTCTCTCAACACCTTCCCCTCCCCTTCTCACACAAATCCCATTCCCCCACCCCGCGCCACCACTGCCTCGCCGTCGCCGACCGCCACTGTCGCCTCCCCTCTCTCTCCTTCTCCACTTAAAAAAACCTAGGTTTGAATTATAACTCATTTTTTTGTTATTTCTAGTTTTTGTTTCAATTATTTCAACATTGTAGTTTATTGTTTCAATTCTTTGAGTATTGTATTTTATTGAGGACAAGGGTTTAGGTCTTATTTTAATTAGTTTTGTTAATTAATTTTATTAACTAATTAGTTTAATTAGTGTTGAATNTGAAATTTTAGGATATGAATTGGACTTTTAGTTTATGAATTGAACTTTTAATTTATGAATTGAATTTTTAGTTTATAAATTGATATGAATTAGGCTTTTAGTTTATGAATTGAACTTTTAATTTATGAATTGAATTTTTAGTTTATAAATTGAACTTTTAGTTTATAAATTGAAATTTTAGGATATGAATTGGACTTTTAATTTATGAATTGAACTTTTTGTTTATGAATTGAACTTTTTGGATATGAATTGAACTTTTTGGATATGATTTGAACTTTTAGTTTATAAATTGAACTTTTAGTTTATGAATTGAACTTTTAGTTTATGAATTGAACTTTTAGTTTATGAATTGAACTTTTAGTTTATAAATTGAAATTTTAGGATATGAATTGAACTTTTAGGATATAAATTGAACTTTTAGTTTATGAATTGAACTTTTAGTTTATAAATTGAACTTTTAGTTTATGAATTGAACTTTTAGTTTATGAATTGAACCTTTAGGATGTGAATTAAACTTTTTGGATATGAATTGAATTTTTAGTTTATGAATTGAACTTTTAGTTTATAAATTGAACTTTTAGTTTATGAATTGAACTTTTAGTTTATGAATTGAATTTTTAGTTTATAAATTGAACTTTTAGTTTATAAATTAAAATTTTAGGATATGAATTGAACTTTTAATTTACGAATTGAACATTTAGGATATGAATTGAAATTTTAGGATATGAATTGAACTTTTTGGATATGAATTGAACTTTTAGTTTATGAATTGAACTTTTAGTTTATAAATTGAACTTTTAGTTATGAATTGAACTTTTAGTTTATAAATTGATCTTTTAGTTTATAAATTGAAATATTAGGATATGAATTGAACTTTTAATTTATGAATTGAACCTTTAGGATATGAATTGAAATTTTAGGATATGAATTGAACTTTTTGAATATGAATTGAACTTTAGTTTATGAATTGAACTTTTAGTTTATGAATTAAATTTTTAGTTTATGAATTGAATTTTTAGTTTATAAATTGAACTTTTAGTTTATAAATTGAAATTTTAGGATATGAATTGAACTTTTTGGATATGAATTGAACTTTTAGGATATGAATTGGACTTTTAGTTCATGAACTGGACTTGTAGTTTATAATTTGAAATTTTAGGATACAAATTGAACTTTTAATTTATGAATTGAACATTTTGGATATGAATTGAAATTTTTGGATATGAATTGAACTTTTAGTTTATGAATAGAACTTTTAGTTTATGAATTGAACTTTTAGTTTATGAATTGAACATTTAGGATATGAATTGAAATTTTAGGATATGAATTGAACTTTTTGGATTAAACTTTTAGTTTATGAATTGAACTTTTAGTTTATGAATTGAACTTTTAGTTTATAAATTGAAATTTTAGGATATGAATTGAACTTTTAATTTATGAATTGAACTTTTAGGATATGAATTGAAATTTTAGGATATGAATTAAACTTTTTGGATATGATTTGAACTTTTAGTTTATGAATTGAACTTTTAGTTTATAAATTGAACTTTTAGTTTATAAATTGAATTTTAGGATATGAATTGGACTTTTAGTTTATGAATTGGACTTGTAGTTTATAAATTGAAATTTTAGGATATGAATTAAACTTTTAATTTATGAATTGAACCTTTTGGATATGAATTAAAATTTTAGTGTATGAATTGAAATTTTAGTTTATAAATTAAAATTTTAGGATATGAAATTAATTAACTAAAAAAAAGATTAGGATATGAATTAACTACATTAATTTGTTCTTGTTTTATTTGTATAGATGGAACATCGTACTTAGATGTACAATATGAATTATCCTAATCAGCGGGGATTGTGGGAGGATTTTGTAGAAGGGGTTGATGACTTTATTAGACATGCAATGTCACTTCCACCATACCAAAGTGAAGGAGTAATTAGGTGCCCTTGTGTTAGGTGCGACTGTATGAAGTTTGGAAAATCGGAGGAAGTTAAGTTTCATCTTTATAGGAAGGAATTTATAGCGAATTACTTTGTGTGGACTAATCATGGAGAGATCGATGGTAGCCGTGGGATATTTTATAACATGGTTGTGGGTGAAAGTAGTAGGGCAGTGGAGAATACAAATCGTGATTCTAGAATTCATGATATGGTTGCGGATGCTTTTGGGATGCACTTAGGGGGTAATCCCAATGAAAATGTTGAACAAAATCCTAATGATGACGCAAAACGTTTTTATGAACAGTTAGAGGAAGCTAGTCGTCCACTACGGGAAGGAAGTCCGCACTCTGAGCTGTCTGTTGCAGTTAGATTACTAAGTATAAAATCTGATTGGCATATTTTTCAAGCAGCAATGGACTCTTTCATTGACCTTATGAGCGAACTAGTTGACCCTAATATCAACTTACCTGGTGATTTCTATAAGACAAAGAGATCGGTTTCTAAGTTTGGACTTTCTCAATGAGAATTGATTGTTGTGAAGATAATTGCATGTTATATTATAAAGATGATGCAAATTTAGATAGTTGTAAATTTTGCAAAAAGTATCGTTTCAAGAGGCTTTCCAGCAGGAGTATGGTCAAGGCGATGCATTATTTACCTCTTATACCTAGGTTAAAGAGGTTATATGCGTCGATGAGTTCTTCTCCTCATATGAGATAGCACTTTGAAAATAGAAGACCACCTGGTGTTATGTGTCATCCTTCAGATGGAGAAGCTTGGAAGCACTTTGATAGGACATATCCAGATTTTGCCAGTGAACCAAGGAACATTCGGTTAGATCTGTGTGCGGATGGCTTCATGCCTTTTTCTGTATCTGCGACACCATATTCATGTTGGCCTGTCTTTCTTACACCTTATAATCTACCACCCGAGTTGTGCATGACTAGTCCATATATATTCTTAAATTGTATTATCCCCGGTCCACGTAATCTGAAAAGTTTGATTGATGTATATTTTCAACCTATGATTGATGAGCTAAAACAATTGTGTCATGATGGTGTTGAAACATATGACATATCAACCAAGCAGAATTTTAATTTGCTTGCTAATTTAATGTGGACCATTAACGATTTTCCTGCGTATGGAATGTTGTCTGGGTGGATGATTGCTGGGAAGCTAGCTTGTCCTTACTGCATGGAAAATAGTAAAGCGTTCACTTTGAAACATGGCCGAAAGCAATCATGGTTTGATTGTCATCGTCAATTCTTGCCTCCTGATCATGAGTTTAGAAGGATGAAAAATGCATTCAAAAAGAATAAAATGGAATATGATTCTCCACCTCCGATACTTTCAGGTGAGGAAATTTGGTAGAGGGTCCAGAACTTCAGTAAAGTTACTGAAGCTCCACCCTATAGATTCCCCGGATACAGTGTTACTCATAATTGGACGAAATAGAGTATATTTTGGGAGTTGCCTTATTGGAAGGATAATCTTCTCCGTCACAAACTTGATGTCATGCATATTTAGAAGAATTATTTTGATAATTTATTCAACACAGTGATGTATGTTAAAGGTAAGACAAAGGATAAATCGAAGACTAGAATGGACTTACAAGAATATTGCAGGCGACCTGAATTATACTTGCAGACAGCAAACAATGGTAAGATATTCAGCCCAAAGCAAGTTACACATTCACTTTGGAGGAAAGACGGCAAATTTGTGATTGGGTTACGAAATTGAAGATGCCTGAGGGTTATGCGTCGAATCTTGGAAAAAAAGTTGATATGGAGGTAGGGAAGTTGAGCCATTTGAAAAGTCATGATTGTCATGTTTTCATGGAGACCTTAGTGCCTATTGCATTTTGTGGTTTGCCTGAAAGAATCTGGAAACCCATCACAGAGATTAGTTTATTTTTTAAAGACTTGTGTTCTACCACATTAAGGGAAGAAAACCTACTCCGGATGGATTAGAATATTCGTGTAATTTCTAATAAGATGAAAAAGATATTTCCATGTGGTTTTTTGATGTGATGGAACACCTTCCAATCCACCTTGTATACGAGGCACGACTTGGAGAGCCTGTTCAGTGCAGATGGATGTATCCCTTTGAGAGGTAATATTATAAGTTTGATGTAATTTTCTGTTTTATTTGAATGTTCTTGGCTAACATGACATTATGTAGGACAATTGGAAAATGTAAACAACTTGTTAAGCAGAGGAATAAGATTGAATGATCTATATGTGAAGCTTATCTTGCAAAGGAAACTGCTCATTTTTGTTCTTATTATTTTGAGAGTAATGTGCCATGTGCTAGGAATAGGCTCAATAGGCAGACGGTCGAATGTGTGAATGATCCATTATATCCGCCTATGTCCATATTCAATCAACCATACCAATGTTCTAAGGATGTTAAAAAGAGAAGTTTGAGTGATATGGAGTACAAGTCAGCTACACTTTATGTGTTGGTAAATTGTACCAAAGTTGTACCATTTCTCAAGTAAGTATTGATTTAGTAGTTATCAAAATATAAAATTTACTGTGATTACATCTCGATGCAATGTGATGACCCAAAAAGTCATCTCTCATTTTACAAGTCAAACGGTGTTCTGAGGCCTTGAAAACCTCCTTTTATTTTACCTCGTTTTGCATGTGCAGCCCGGGCGTATAGCCGGGAAGCTTGTATATGAAAAAAAAACTGAGAAAAATTCTAGTTTTGCCTTTAAAATTGAATTTAAGTTGACTTCGGTCAACATTTTGGGTAAATGGACCTGGACCCGTGAATTGATGGTCCCGGAGGATCCGTAGGAAAATATGGGACTTGTATCAAATTCTGAGGTCCCAAGCCCGAGAAATGAATTTTTGGAAGAAATTGTTTACTGAAATTATAATTGCCTTTGGAAATTTGATTATATTTGAAATTGATGGTATCGGGCTCGTACTTTGGTTCCGGAGCCTGGTACAGATTTAATATAGTATTTGAGTGATGCTTGTAAAATTTGGTAAGAAATGGAGGTCATTTGACGTGATTCGAACCCGTAGTTGTGAAATTTGAAAGTTTTTAGATTTTTCTTTGAATTCTATGCTAAGTTCGTTGTTTAAGACGTTATTTTGGCGATTTGATCGCACGATTAAGTCTGTAGGATGTTTTTAAGGTTGTGTACATGTTTGGTTTGGAGCCCCCAGGGCTCGGGTGAGTTTTGGGTAGGTTCCCGGGTGTTTAGAATTGGAAAATCACTGCTGGTGCACCAGTTCTGCTAGGCTCGCAGGTGCGGACCTTCAGCCGCAGGTGCGGTCCAGCCCAGCCATCCCCCTTTCCGCAGGTGCGACAAAAGTTCCGTAGAAGAAGTTCCGCAGAAGCGGATACACCTCCGCAGGTGCGGCCCTCAGTGGCCTTGCCCATTTCCGCAGGTGCGATCATTTTTCCGCACCTGCGCGAGCGCAGGTACGACCCAGGCACCGCAGGTGCGAGTGTCGGGCAGTGTGTTTAAGTTAGAGCTTCATCCGATTTCATTTTCACTTCTTCACAAAAATAGGAGACCAAAGTCGATTTTATTAAGAGATTTTCTTCCCAAATCATAGGTAAGTGTCCACTAACTAATTTCCTTCAATTTCCTAATGATTTTCATGAACTTTTATCAAGAATTCTAGGGTTTTAATGGTAGAAAATTGGGGATTTGGGTAGAGTTAGGGCTTTTTGAATAATTGGAATTTAGACCTCGTTTTGAGGTCGGATTTCGAAACTAATTACATATTCGTGCTCGTGGGTGAATGGGTGATCGTGTTTTGGTCCGAACCTCGTTGTTTACCAAGCGGGCCCGAAGTTGATTTTTGGATTTTTGAGAAGAATGTTAGAAAAGCTATAATTAAGCATTGGAATTGAATTATTTAGCGTTGATTGATGTTATTGAGTCAATTATGTCTAGATACAATTGATTTGGAGTCGAGTTCAAAAGGAAAAGCGGTGATTGAGGCGTGACTTTGGTCGTGGAAGTCGATGCAAGTGTTTGGCCTAACTTTAGCTTGAGGGAATAGGTGTTGAATCTTATTTGCTATGTGTTTATACCATGTTCAACGTATAGGTGAGGTGACGAGTACCTATACGT
>ML329536.1:0-32090 GCA_005239505.1 Nicotiana paniculata | reverse complement strand
TAACATCAAAAACAATGAATTAAACTCAAAAATCTATAGAATTTTCTCAAACTTCATAAACTTTTAAATTCTCTAATTTTGATCCAAAACACGTCAAACCAAGTCCGTTTCTTTCCAAATTTTACAGATAACTCATATAACACATATTGAACTTGTTTCGGGCATCAGAATCATAATAAGGGCCCGGTAACCCAGATTTCACATCAACGTTCATTTTCAAAAGTCTTTCTTATTTTCAGAAAAAAATTTTCTTTAAAAATTCATTTCTCGGGCTTGGGACCTCAGAATTCGATTCTGGGCATACGCCCAGGTCCCATAATTTCTTACGGACCTCCGGGACCGTCAAATCATGGGTCCGGGTCCATTTACCAAAAATGTTGATCAAAGTCAACTTTATTTCATTAATTATCATAAATTCAACAGTTCAACACATTTTCCACATAAAGACTTCCCGGCTACGCGCTCGGGCTGTGCATGCACATCAAGGTGAAATTAACGGAGGCTTTCGGGGCCTCGGAACACAATTTTTACTAAATTACACAAGATGACTTTTTGGATTATCACATTTAGTGAAAAAAAAATTTTTAAAGGAAAAAATATGGTAACAACACGTGTCAGCGCGTGTAAAATACAGCTTTGATCGGATATGGTTGTGACATATTAGGAGTAAATAAATTCGCTTCAAACAAGAACAATGGGGTGATGGGTCGCCTGTAAAGTTAAAGTGTGTAAATGACTTTGCCGGATAAGTTTAAGGGGCAACTTATGCCTTTTCTCTATCTAAATATACTTGTAGGTAGTATTTTACTTATGTTATTCAATATTCTTTTGACTGTCTCTACAGAAATATGATAAAAATATGATAACATTTTGCTTGTATGTTATTATTGGGTTTACGTGAACTCATAATGCTTTCCCTAAATTATATATAACAATATTATATTTTTTTAAATTTGTTTAAATATATATACGTGAACCCATGGTTAAAAAACTATTAGGGATCGTTTAGTTTGAATACGGCTTATGCCGGGATAAGTTTGTTAAGATTAGTTTTTTATATTATATTTTTTTCCATTGTTTGATATGTTGTATTAAAAATGACAATTGCATAATTTCTTAGAAGAATGTATGAGTTGTCCTGACACTGATTACCCCACCCTCTATAAGGTATAAGTTATCTCGGTCCTAATTTTAATCCGTGGATAACTTATACCAGGTTTGCTAACCAAACCTTCTTATATCTCATGCCACACGATCTCTTATAGTGTAATTATTATTGGTGCACCTCTACAAGTGAAATTGACGGTTAAAATCTCACTCTGAATGATCTCATTTTCGACACGGAATATATATGTGAGGTGATGAAGACGATGAAAATGGGAGTTGAAAGAGGTCGGGTGGTGATTTAATTGTCCCATCTTCAAGTGTAAGCCCCTATCTCTCTGTCAGTCCCAATAAAATAGATGTGATTAGGCTTCACTCCTGTTAACTTAGATGAGTTATTAGTTAACCCTAATATTCTTTATATAAGTACACTTAGTGTTGAAGTTGCTCCAACCAGTAATTCCAGCCGCGGTTCATCCATTCTTTCCGTTTCCACTACGCGAACAAATAAATTCTCGTAATATATTGGTGTATAAATTTTTTAATTAATCAATGAGAGTCAACAAAGCTCTCAGGCGAAAGTGGTTTGGCTGGGCCAGAAATGGTACTGGGTGTTTATGCAGTAGTATTGAGAGTAATACTTGCATGTTCATTCCTAGAGGTGACTTTGCAGAGCTTGAGTTTAGTTTGGTGCTTTAGTAGCACATCTCATTGCTTTCTTCACAAAGGAGTGCTTCTTCCTCTAGTTGGTAACGTGAGTCATTGCTGTCAAAGACCAATCTGCGTCACCACCATAATTGTCTTAATTGCTTATCATTGTTTTGAGATTAGTTCTCTAGTGGCTAACACAGTAGGTAGGATGAAAGTAGAGAAACATGTTTTTCTCTTCAAAACCCTATAGAATGCTTCAATTATTTTAGTATTTAAAAAAAAAAAGGGATAAAAGTTTCTGAACAAGTCGTCCAGGAAATATGTAGGCGGCGGATGGAGATGATCACTTTAAAACCTAGTCAATATATATTTTTTAAGGGTAAAAAACATAAGTAGGCACTCTTCTACAAAATTTAGCATAAGCATAGCAGTAATCCATGACTAACAAAGATGTCATTCACAATTAACAAAAACGGCAGCAACTTAATATCAGTCTCGGCTGTTACAAATCTATTATGGCAACTAATATAAAAATACCATAATATATTCCTAAATCAGAGGAGGAATAAGGTATAATAACTCTTAATCTTTTCTTTCCTATTTTTTAACTCAAGATATTATCTTTCAAATATGTTTTACAAATAAAATACAATTAAGAAACGATAAGTGTATCCTAAAACAATTAATGTATAACCTCGTATATTAAATTGATAATTTAATATGATACATGTATCTTATTTTTTAGTCTATCTTGTATATTAATACAGTCAAATCTCTTTATATCAACCTCATTTGTTCAGAATATTTTTGAATGTTATAGTGAAATGTTATTATATAGAACATATCAAAATTAAAAGTACAGGGATATATTTGCCGTCCAAAACAATTTATTTTGGGGAGAAGTAAAAATATGATCTTGTTTGAAACGGAGCCTGATTGTGACGAAAATGAAAGGAATGATGGAGGTGGAAGTTGGGATGAAGGTGGTGTGGCAGTCATGGATGATGAAGAGTAAGAAGGGAATAGAAAATTAAATTGGAGAATGTTGTTAGCTAAGGACATAACGTTGATCTTTAGTATTTTTAGGTTTAGATGTGCTTTAAGTTAGAGGTGTTTGGATCGGGTTTTAAGTTTAAATTAAATGAACCGGACAATAGAAAAGGGGTTGGGTTATTTGAATTTTGGTGAAGCCACGTGCACTCCGTCAAATTGAGGGGTACTTTTAAATGATAGGATGACGATAGGGATTTATATAGCCAAATAGTATAACAAGGGGTATTTTTAAACTATTTTTGAAAAGTACATGGATATATTTGACCATTTTCCATATATTATAACATAACATGAAATTTTGTTCCGGAAAAGCTTGACTTTTATAGTGAAGTGTTGTTATATAGAGATGTTGTTATAGAGAGTGTGACTCTCTATGTGATATTCCCTATATATCGACATATTTTGTATTTAACAATTGCATATTAAATTTATATATCATCCGGTATATTTTTAAAAAAGATGACATGTAAGGTATATATGTGGTATATATACGTTATAAACTATTTATGCATGGTATGACAAAATATCTTAAGTATATATATGTTATTTATGCAGTATAAACCTGTATGTTCTGAAATTTTCTTATATATATGTGGCTTCAACACATTATAAATTATGTATAACGATATTGTATAATCTCATCAAAATAATAATATACCTTGAAATATATGAGGTATATTTGAATTGGTAAATAAATTAAAAATTTAACATTGGTAAGAGATATTTCCGAAGTGGTGGCTAGCGAGGAGTTTTCTAGTGGTTGAAAATCTTTTTAGACCGAAAGAGTAGTTTTATGCTTAATTCAAATCTTTGATCCAAATATAAAAATGAAATTAAAAAGATGTGTAAATAAGATGATTATGAGGTAAATTTTAGAAGATGAGAGGAGAGGCCGAGAGAGTATAAAAATAAAAGGCAATCCCATAATCTTTGCAATGTGCTAATTATGTAAAAGAATTTGCTATTTATAGAATAAACAAAAAATAATATTATTTTCTTAAATAATTTTTAAAAAGTGTTTAGCCGGGTAGTTTTCTCATTCTTTTGAAGAAATTAAGCTTAGAAAGAGGTTGTGGGCTTCTTTCTATTAAGTTGACGAAACTAATAGAGTTTCGCTAAAGGCCCACTTTAAATTGGCCTGCAAATTTTATTGGTGTTGGTAAATTTTTTTTGAAACTGGGCTAAAGGCCCGTTTTCCATGGCTGATGACAAATACACTTCTCCTTTATGGCAGATACCAAAGACAATGGGCTAAATGTCACGACCCAAATCCAATAAAGGTCGTGCTGACGCCGAACACCGCTGTCAGGCAAGCCAACACCAAGAAGTTAACTAAATCTTTATTGTTATACTCTTGAAATCATTCCTTTTCATTACATTAAATAAAAAAAATTTCGAAATTCCATTGAGTAAACAATAATGTCTTTAACAAATTTAAATAATGAATAAATTCCAAAGTTATCCCAGAACCCGGTGTCACAAGTTCATGAGTAATTTCTAGGAAACAATGAAATACAATAACCGTCCGGAATACAAATAGGACAGTAGGAAAAATACAACACAATACTCTGAAGGAGACTCTGCTGGCTGCGGGTCGTCTCGTGAGGTGCAGCTCACCTAAGTATCCATATCAACCATGCCGCTGCCCCAAGCTAGGCCACTAGATAGACATGTGCATGTGCAACAAATACACAGCAAGTGTAGTATGAGTACAAAAACAACGTGTACCCAGTAAGTATCCCGCCTAACCTCGAAGAGATAGTGACGAGAGGTCGACTTTGACACTTACTAGAGGTCAAATTAATATAATTAAATGTGATGCTAAGCATGGATGTCATTATTAAATAACAATTAACAACATGAAGGTACAACTTCTTTCATAATTAATATTTCAATTTCCATCATTTCAATTGACAACTTATATCTCAAGGAAATTAAACAAGTCAAATCACAGTAAGTACCCGCCAAATATCATGCGCAAGTAATGTCGAGGTCGTACGGCCCGATCCAACAAAATAGTAAATGTGCATTGCCGAAGGGCCGAATGGCACGAACCAAGATGCTTCTATTACCCGGCTCGCGAATCATACGTGCGACGCGGTCAAATATAAATAATAGAGTTACCACGCTCGCGAATCATACATACGACGCAGGTACTCATAGATACACACATTAAAACAGTCAATCCAGACTTCATCAGGAAAATAATTACCCAAGGAAATGACAATTTCTCTGTTAATGGTCAAGAAGATGGTGTTTAATCTTTTTAGAAATTCATTTGCCAAGTTCAATATGATTTAAGCATTTTAAATTTATCAGTAAAATCACAAGTACGGCAAGTAAAGCATGCTTTTGGGTCCTAGACTATCCGGACATAAGCATAATAGTAGTTACGCACAGACTCTCGTCACCTCGTGCGTACGTAACCCCTACACATAGTAGCACATAATTAATTATTTCACTTATGGGGACAATTCACTCTTACAAGGTTAGAAAGGAGACTTACCTCGCTCTGAAGTTCCATAATCGGCATTCCACGCCCTTCTGAAGGCTCAAATCAATGCACAATACTCCAAAACTAGCCAATAATTATGTAAACCCATTAATTTATGCTCAATTACTCATAATAATCCAATTTATAACAATTTCTAACCCCGATCGAAGAGTTGACAAAATCGCCCTCGGGCCCACGTTCCCAGATTCCGAAATTTTTCGAAGATAAAGTTTCCCACAACCTCACGAACTCAAATCTATAATTTACTCTCAATTTCATGTCCAAAATCATGGTCAAAATCCAAGAATGCCAATTTCTAGGTTTTTCCTCAAAATCCCAAATTTCTACTAATTTTCATGTTAAAACCTATACATAATCGATGTATTTAACTCAAACTAGTATAAACCACTTACCTCATGCTTGGTGGTGAAAATGGCACCTCAAAGTTACTCCAAAATCGGCTCCAATGGAAGAAATGGGGCTGAAATGAACCAAACCCCCGATTTAAACAACCTCACTGCCTCCAGCATTTCCGCACCTGCGGTCACTTGACCGCTTCTGCAATTCCGCAGGTGCGACCCCACAACCGCATCTGTGGCCCTTCACCAGGCTGCCATTTTTGCTTCTGTGTCTCACCAACTGCAGGTGTGGTCCCGCTTCTGCGGAAAAATGACCGCATTTGCGGTCCCATCGTAGCCTAGCCACTTCCGCTTCTACGGCACCAAGACCGCTTCCGCGACTCCGCACCTGCGGCCCAAGCCTCGCAGGTGCGGTTACACCAGAAGTCAGTTGTTTCCTTCCTTCTTCAAATTTCAAGTTTGATCCGTCAACCATCCGGAATCTACCCGAGGCCCCGACCAATCATGCCAACCAGTTCCAAACCATGATGCAGACCTGCTCGAGGCCTCAAATCACATCAAACAACGTCTAAATCACGAATCACACCTCAATTCGAGCTTTATGAACTTTAGAACTTCCAACTTCAACACTCTATGCCGAAACCTATCAAATCACGTCCGATTGACCCCAAATTTTGCACACAAGGGACATTTGACATTACGGACCTACTCCAACTTCAAATTTCTAACTTTAGCCAAATGACTCCAAAACGACATACGGACCTCGGAATTCACTTCCGATCACGCTCCCAATACCAGAATCACCATACGGAGCTATTCCCATACTCAGAATCCCAAACGAACATCGATAACACTGAAATGTACTTCAATCCAAATTTATGAATTTCTTCCAAAATACTAACTTTCACAATAGATGTCGGAACGTTCCCGGATCAACCAAAACCCGATACGAACATATGGCCAAGTCCGAAATCATCATACGAACCTGCTAGAACCTTCAAATACCGATTCCAAGGTCGTTTACTTAAAAATCCAATCTTAGTCAATTCTTCCAACTTAAAGCTTCCGAAACAAGAATTCTCTTCACAAATCAACTCCAAAACTCCCGGAATTCAATTCCGACCACGCATACAAGTCATAATACCTGAGGTGAAGCTGTTCATGGACTCAAACTGTCAAACGACGCTCTAGATCAAAACGACATTAAAGGTCCACTTAAACATATTTTCGTCCTCGAACGTGCTAAGAACTGCGCGGGAGTTGTCCAAAATCACTGTTTAACACTTTGTGCACCTACCCATGCTACCACAACTCAGTTGAGCATATCTTCTCGAACAAATCTTAAGATTCTCCTCTTTAACTTAGCCAAAAAGCCTCAGAGCCAAATTCCAACACCTGGAATTCTCTACCAGGCCTATTCTAACGTACGAACACCGTATCAATCATGACACGATGCACCAATACCAGATTGCATACCTTTGCTGAATTCACACTATGTGATGCATACTCACATGACCATCATAACACCCTGTGATAACAATATCTGAAATTCCATGAATCTGATGCTCCCAACGCACCCCATGACATATATAAATCATGTTCTAACCTCTTGCAATACTGCCACGACGGAAGAGATGTGTAGAATTTGATAACCAACTGTCGCGTCAACAAACCATTAAGTCTATACCCCTGACAAGAGCCATAACCTCATGCTGAATCAAATAATGGCATTTTATCTTTAATACACTTCATATAATCTGATTGCACTGATCCTAGATCCAAAAATCTTGTCTTACTCAGTACGAACTGCTCAAGCAATGAGTCATCCAGACATGACCAAAAGTCTCATATGATGCAACAACGTGCCAATAATCTACCAACTCAAATGTGATATAATAAGGAGAACGAACTCTGGAAGGAACTACTCAACTCACGCAACAAATTAGACAACCGAAAAGGTGTTATAAACCTCCCTCAGAAAATGGGAAACAAAAACACATAAAAATAAAGGTAGGGCACTATACCCGACATCACGCTGTTGCGGCGTGAAAACTGATCCAAACAACATACCCGTGGCGGAGTGCCACCCGACCCACACATAAAATTCACATAAGGAGGTACTTACCGAGCTAAATCGCTCATTATTACAAAATATCGAATATCGGTCACTAGCACGCTAAGTGCATAATACCATCCTGGGGAGACAGGTAGAGCCATACGCTACAAAACTCAAGCACAACCGAGGTGCGATATATGATCTGAGTCTCAAGAGCCATCCTGCTCACATTACACCATCGCTACACGGAACCTCAACACATAAGAAAATTATCAAGCCATTTCACAACTCACACGATACGATATAGTATTACATGAAATAGCCGACGACAAATTAACATCCAGCGCTTAAGTACTCTTCCATAAGGGGCGCTATGCTGAAATGGACATATCTGGCCTGATATAGGGCCCTTATTCATATTTAAATCCATTCACAAACCTCAAGCCGATTCTGATCGCACCGTACTAGGCTAATAACCTTTCACGGGTCTTTTATAACCCCCTTTTACCCATAACTCATAAGAGCAACCATCATAACCGGAACAAACTCCCACAGTCTGAAACCAAATAAATCGAGCGCCCTCCGGGCATACTTCTCAAATAAGTAATATTACCACATTCTTCATACTTGGTTTAAATCTTCAATCAATCAAGTGACTACATGTCACACTTATACAATATTCTCGTGGTCACGCTCCCACGACCTTCCACACAAGGTAACAAGTCTGCACATCCACACCACCGACCACACTAACATTGTAAAGCAACTCAAGAATCCATAACCAGGATGGCAAACCTCTTTCAGAAAACACCAATCTCAGGTGACGCTGAAGACACCACCAACTTACCCTAAACATTCAAATCCCTTTCCTGGTCATCCGAGCTCGTGACATCCTTGTCAACACCGAATCGCAAATCTTAAGTCCTCAACTTTCGAATTTCCTACCGCTCACTGACCTAACATGCCAATATGCGATCGTACATGAATCTCATCATAACTCCTGAACCACTAATAGGGTAAACACTTCATCATATAGAAACTTTTTACTTAACCCATTCCAAGATAAATATAACGACACGCGGATGAATTCTCATAACTGAAGAATATACAAATCCTCAAGTAGTGGTCTAAATCACCATAACCCTTCCAAGATTCGCCTATGCATAACATGACAAAATACTTGGAAATTTCCAAATAAAATCGATTACGGCAGCCGCCAAGCCTCGCATGTACCGTCAAAAATCACATGCATAACTTGATTATGCTGAATGAGCTGAACATCGCCACCATTATGCCAAGTCAGCCATGGATGACCAATCTAACTTTTCTAATTCGTCCTTAACTTGCCTTATCCATTCCTTACATCACAACCTAAACCCGCACTCATCTTGAGTGACCCCATTCCACGAGACCACATTGTCTCCAAAACCATGAATCGTTTCATACCCACCTTGCACGCACATTCGCATCTTCAGCTGGTACACCCATTCTGAAAATTCCTCTATGAATTCGAAGTCATTTTTTCTTTTCCCTCCAATTACTACACTGCAAGTCGAAAATATCATAGATCATTCTGTGCCTTTTATCATAATCCGCTACATAAGCTTGATTTTTAACCATACCGCGGGTTTGAAATCCTTAGGCACCGCATTTTAACCTTTGAATCCACTAGGACCGTTGTTGAGAGTCACCCACTCTGGCTTGGTCCATAATATAATCAACTCCAAGGCTCCGTTGACCCATGAACACCCATCTCAATGAAGCACCCGACTGAATCGCTTCCTTTGTAAATCACCTCTGTACGAAGCATAAGTCATGAATCTTCCCAAGGCCCGAACACGAGTCGATAAGGCCAACTATAGCACACCTCTATCAATTCCTTTGCTCAAATTACCACTTATATTCTCTTCCCTTACCTATAATAGCCTACCAATATGCCAATAACCATAATTTTCACCAGTAGATAACCATGCAACCCAATCGTAGGTGGTGGGACTCTCCCACTTAGCCTGAAACTACTATTACACAACTCTGGAACTCACTAAGATTCTTTATTCATTGTTGACATGATCTTGCATAACCAACTCGCCAAATTCCTCGAAATCCTTCTGTTTGAACTTTCATGAACACTCTGAATCACTAACCACATTCACATATTCGACCTCTCATCGAATAGCTTGTAGAATCCTTCATAGAAACTTCGTCAACACCACGCGACCGCTATCCTGCTCACAGGAGATAACCCACCTGTGGAAATTACATGCCGACATCTTCCAACGTCGCTGCACGAGTACAATCAGTACGACATCAATAACCTATCCTGAACCCGGTGCTCATTTCACCAACTGTACTAGTCCGTCCGCTTCTTATGGATATCCACTAAATGTGCGACAATATCTTCCCATTCAAAGTTGTATTGCATCCTTCTTCATATCAAGCACTCCTTCTTGTTGCATCCAATCTCCCGCTGTAATAGCCAATATTTCGAATTAAGCCCGTGGACCCAATCACCGTCCACTAAAATTCCCCAAATCACTCTAAACTTTTCCTCAAGGTGTGTAGTTATCCTGCCACTGAACCCATATGCTACTTTGCCACTCTCCCACTTTGGTCAAACACTCTCCTTTAAGAATCTACTCAGCTCCTGCTTCTCACACTTGGCCTTCTAGAAGTTTAACCACCGCAAGACACCTCCCACATGTCCTTCCTAATCCTTTGCTGCCTAGTTGTTGCCTTATATCAATATCTATCTCTATAGCACTTGAACCGATAGATTGCTACTAACTTCAACCCCTTCTGAAGATCCTCCTTCTCGAGCCATCAGCATTAGACATACCCACTCAATCCTGGACCACCGTACCCCACGATCTCTGACAGCCGCTTCTCCCATACTATCTCACAATATCCTGCCCCAAAGGTGAATTGTAGAAGATCATAACACTGGCGAACTTAACACATTCAAGCGAAGACGACAACACCACGCAGATGAAAATTCCACCACACTTGAAAACACCAAGTCTCATTACTCTATCAATCCAAACCTGAACATTTATACTCCAATTGCCCTTCCTCCTCCGGAGATAAAATACCGAATCTCGGAATCACGCTCTGAGCAGACCTCCTTTCAAGTCATTCACTGCCCGACATATGGGAAAGCATCCTACCATCACATCAATACCGTGCGATAACCAATCATGAGCATCATAGCAATCTGCGCATAGCCTAAAAGCTCTCAGAAGTGCAGCCACCGAGCTGGAATGACAGAATATCCTTCCGCAAGGCGATGACAATAGCCCCAACCAACTATGCAAGGAGTAGCACTCTGCACCACATATGTAATACCATTAAGATTCCTCAAATTCCCGATTTATAGCAAGCACTTCGCGTCACATAAGATTGAATAAAGAAACAACGACATAAGCCTCAAAGGAATCAAATCGCACGATGAGGAATCAAGAAGGGGAGTGCTCCTAACAACCCTTGTAGCCACTCGAAGATAAGAACAGGCGTCTCCGTACCGATCATCAAGAAGACTTGCTCATGACTCGTGAGACCTAAGGGAACCTAGTGCTCTGATACCATGTTGTCACGAACAAAATCCAATAAAGGTCGTGATGGCGCCGGACACCACTGTCAGGCAAGCCAACACCAAGAAGTTAACTAAACCTATATTGTTATACTCTTGAAATATTCCTTTTCATTACATTAAATAAAAAAAATTTGAACTTCCACTAGGTAAACAATAATGCCTTTAACAAATTTAAATAATGAATAAATTCCAAAGTTATCCCAAAACCCGGTGTCACAAGTGCATGAGAAAGTTCTAGGAAACAATTAAATACAATAACCCTCCGGAATACAAATAGGACAGTAGGGAAAATACAACACAATACTTTGAAGGAGATTCTGCTGGCTGTGGGTCGTCTCGTGAGGTGAAACTCACCTAAGTATCGATATCAACCATGCCGATGTGCCAAGCTAGGCCACTAGATAGACATGTGCATGTGCAACAAAATGCACAGCAAATGTAGTATGAGTACAAAAACAACGTGTACCTAGTAAGTATCCCGCCTAACCTCGAAGAGGTAGTGACGAGAGGTCGACTTTGACACTTACTAGAGGTCAAATTAATATAATTAAATGTGATGCTAAGCATAGATGTCATAATTAAATAACAATTAACAACAGGAAGTGACAACTTCTTTCATAATTAATATTTCAGTTTCCATCATTTCAATTGACAACTTTATATCTCAAAGCAATTAAACAGTTCAAATCATAGTAAGTACCCAGCAAATACCATGCGCAAGTAATTCCGAGGTCGTACGGCCCGATCCAACAAAATTATAAATGTGCACTGTCGAAGGGTCGAACGGCGCGAACCATAGATGCATCTATTACCCCGCTCGCTAATCATACGTGCGAAGCGGTCAAATATAAATAATACAGTTACCCCCCTCGCGAATCCTAAATGCGACGCAAGTACTCATACATACACACATTAAAACAGTCAATCCAGACCAGGGAAATAATTATCCAAGGAAATGACAATTTCTCTTTTAATGGTCAAGAAGATAGTGTTTAATCTTTTTAGAAATTCATTTGCCAAGTTCGATATGATTTAAGCATTTTAAATTTATCAGTAAAATTACAAGTACGGCAAGTAACACATGCTCTTGGGTCCTAGACTACCTGGACATAAGCATAATAGTATCTACGCACGGACTCTCGTCATCTCGTGCGCACGTAGCCCCTGAAAATACTAGCACATAATTAACTGTTTCACCTACGGGGACAATTCACCCTTACAAGGTTAGAAAGGTGACTTACCTCGCTCCAAAGTTCCATAACCGGCATTCCACGCCCTTCCGAAGGCTCAAATCAATGCACAACGCTCCAAAACTAACCAATAATTATGTAAACACATTAATTTATGCTCAATTACTCAGAATTATCCAATTTATAACAATTTCTAACCCCGGTCGAAGAGTTGAAAAAATAGCCCTCGGGCCCATGTGCCCGGATTCCTAAATTTTTTGAAGGACCACAACCTCACGAACTCAAATATATAACTTACTCTCAATTTCATGTCAAAAATCATGGTCAAAATCCAAGAATATCAATTTCTAGGTTTTTCCTCAAAATCCAAAATTTCTACTAATTTTCATGTTAAAACCTATACATGATCGATACATTTAACTCAAACTAGTATAAACCACTTACCTCATGCTTAGTGGTGAAATGGAACCTCAAAGTTGCTCCAAAATCAGCTCTAATGGAAGAAATGCGGCTGAAATGAACCAAACCCCAGATTTAAAGAACCTCATTGCCTCCAGCATTTCCGCACCTGCGGTCACTTGACTGCTTCTGCGGTTCCGCAGGTGCGACCCCACAACCTCATCTATGGCCCTTCACTAGGCTGCCCTTTCCGCTTCTGCGCCTCACCTACCGCAGGTGCGGTCCCACTTCTGCGGCAAAATGATCGCATTTGCGGTCCCAGCCTAGCCCAGCCACTTCTGCTTCTGCGACACCAACGCCGCTTTTGCGGCTCCGCACCTGCGAGCCAAGCCTCACAGGTGCGGTTACACAAAAAGTCAGATGTTTCCTTCCTTCTTCAAATTCCAAGTTTGATCCGTCAACCATCCGAAATGCACCCGAGGCCCTCGACCAATTATGCCAACCAGTTCCAAACCATGATGCGGACCTGCTTGAGGCTTCAAATCACATCAAACAACGTCGAAATCACGAATCACACCCCAATTCGAGCTTTATGAACTTTCGAACTTCCAACTTCAACACTCTATGCCGAAACCTATCAAATCACGTCCGATTGACCCCAAATTTTGCAAACAAGTCACATTTGACATTACAGACCTACTCCAACTTTCGAAATCCGATCCCGATATCAAAAAGTCCACTTCCGGTCAAACTTCTCAAAAACCCTTCAAATTTCTAACTTTAGCCAAATGACTCCAAAACGACATACGGACCTCTGAATTCACTTCCGATCACGCTCCCAATACCAGAATCACCATACAGAGCTATTCTCATACTCAAAATTCCAAATGGACATTGATAACACTGAAATGTACTTCAATCCAAATTTATGAATTTCTTCCAAAATGCCAACTTTCACAATAGACGCCGGAACGCTCCCGAATCATTCAAAACCCGATCCGAACATACGGCCAAGTCCGAAATTATCATACGAACCTGCTGGAACCTTCAATCCCGATTCCGAGGTCCTTTACTCAAAAATCCAACCTTAGTCAATTCTTCCAACTTAAAACTTCCGAAACGAGAATTTTCTTCACAAAGAACTCCAAAACTCCCGAAATTCAATTTCGACCATACGTACAAGTCATAAAACCAGAGATGAAGCTGCTCATGGTCTCAAACTGCCAAAAGACGCTCTAGAGCTCAAAACGACAGGCCGGGTCGTTACATTAAGGTCCACTTTCATGTCTTGTTTAATTTTATTTTGGGATAATGGCCTAATTAAAATATTTAATTAAATTATATTTTTTTAATAAATAAAAATTATGTAAATTAGTCATATGGACTTAATTTTTAGAATATAAATATAGTATTTATATTCTCTTATGAATACTATAATTCTTTTATTACCCCTATTGGTTGAAATGTTAGTTAGTTTATCTATATGTTAATATGTTTAACATGCTTGAAATGTTGATTTGTTTAACATTAAATTTATTTGTTAATTTTTTTAACATGCTTTAAAATGTTAATTATTTTAACATTAAAGTGAATTTTATGTGAATTTGTATAGCATGTAATAAATGTTAATTAGTTTTGACATTAATTTTATTTTCATGCTAATATAAGTTATTTGTTAACTTATGATCCACATGAGATTGTAAAATCATGATTAGATAATTATGTTTGTCTTAAACATGAATAAGACGCTCATCTAGATAATTGATTAGGTTAATTTTCATAATATTTCAGTTTTTGGATGATGATTGGGAACATAGTGAACTTTCGACTCCATGATTAATATATGTGTTTATTAACTCAATCAATTGATGCTTAGTGCTATAATATGTATGTATGTTGAATATCTTGCCTTGCGTAAGTTTTTTTATCCTCATTTTATTTTTTATTTTGTTAAAGAATGACTACTGCTTCGAAAAACATTGTTGCTGAGCTCAACAAAGGATTGAAACCTAATGGTAACAACTATGAAATCTGGAGCTTGAAAGTCCAATATGTGCTAGAGGAGCAAGAGGCTCTGGAGGCCATTAACAATGTCATGAATGAGCCTGAGGAAGGCAACACTGCTCAGCATAGGCGTGAGCATGAAGCCTATGACAGTTGGAAGAAAAAGAACTCCATTGCTCGCATTACGTTGTTGAGCACCTTAGATGATGACATTCTAAGGGAGTTTAAGGATCACCAAAGAGAGATTTATCTTTGGAATGCTTTGAGGAAAACTTTTGGTACGTGTTCCACTGCAAGGCTGCAATCCTTACGATCAAATTTGACTCATATAAGAAATTCCCAGAACACTCAATGAAAACACATCTGAGGCAAATGACAAATACGATCGGGGAGTTGAAAGATGCTGGTCATGTGTTGACTGATGAACAACAAATCCAAGTTGTCATATGCTATTTACCTAGTTCTTGGGATCATATGGAAATGCATTTGACCCATAATGAGAGAATCACAACTCTGGAAGATGTCCGGAGACACCTTGAGTTAGAAAAGGAACGACTTGAGGACGCAAATCCAATAGCTGAGTTGCACATGGCAACAACCTCTAAAACCAAAAGCAATTCAAAGAAAAGGAAGTGGGGAAAGAATAGAGGGCTACCTCAAGTTCAGCCTGCTAAAAGCGTAAAGATTGAAAAAGGCAAGAACAGACGTCCCAAACGTGTCAAAGTGGCTAAAGTGAAATGCTATAATTGTGACAAGATGGGTCACTATGCCAGAGATTGATCTGAGCCTCCTAGAAAGGTATTTCACGATGCTCGAATTAGTGAACTTAGTGTTTGTAGTTCTGTTTTCTAACTGAATCTAATCCTTTATGGATTGTAGACTCAGGAGCAACGGACCACATAGTTTGGGAATGCAGTGCCTTTGTTGAATTTCGGCAAGTTCCACGTAGAGCAAAGTGGATATATGTGGGCAACAACAATAAAGTTATTGTTGAAGGGATCGGTATATGCAAGTTAGTCCTGCGTGATGGTCGAGACCTAATACTACATGATGTTCTCTTTGCACCATTAAGTCACCGGAATGTTATTTCAATTTTGCTTAAGCTAGGATTTGACTTGTTTTGTCATGGCAATTCTGCCAAGTTGACTTTTGATTCAACTTTATTTGGTTTTGGTCATGTGACCGGAGGTTTAATTATTATGGATTTGGATTATGATTCATTTAATAATAATGCTAGTTTTTATATGTTTGTTTATTCACATAAATATGATAGTGATATAAACATATGGCATGCTAGACTTGGTCATATTGGCCAACAAAGAATGCAAAGGTTAGCAAAACAAGGTTTGTTTTCCAGCATTGAACATATGGAATTGTCCACTTGTGAAAATTGTCTAGCTGGAAAATTTGCAAGAAAATCCTTTGGTCAGGCGACTAGAGCCGAATATCCTTTGCAATTAGTCCATTCAGACATATGTGGGCCTATGAATGTTAGGGCTAGGCATTGAGTAAATTATTTCATCACATTTATTTATGACTTTACACGTTTCAGTTATGTCTATTTAATTTCCTACAAATCAGAAGCAATAAGTTGCTTCAAATGCCATAAGAGCTTAGTGGGAAATCAATTAGACAAGAAGTTAAAAGCTCTTCGAACTGACCGTGGTCGTGAATACTTATCAATCCAGTTTAATAATTTATGTGATTAAAATGGAATAGTTCATCAGTTGACTATTCCAAATACTCCACAACAAAATGGTGTTGTTGAGAGAAGAAATATAATGCTCCTAGAAATGGTTAGGTCAATTATGGCACAAGCTAACTTCCCAATTGGTTACTGGGGTGATGCGTTGCTTACTGCTACCTTTGTGCTTAACCGGGTGCCTACAAAATTAGTTACTACTACTCCATATGAGTTATGGACTGGAAGACAACCCGACATGAGTGTATTAAGACCTTGGGGTTGTGCTGCCTATACACTTGATTCCTCTCACAAATATGGCAAATTGGGCCCGAGGGGAAAGAAAACTATCTTTATAAGATACTCTGAAACCTCAAAGGGTTATGTGTTTATAGGTCAGCAAGACAGTGAGAGTGTAACTGAGTTTGAATCACGAGATGTTACATTCTTATAGGATGAGTTCCCTAAGAAGGGAGAGGTAGGCCAAGACCTAATCTTATTTGAGATAATGGATCAAGAAGTACAAGAATCACTTCATTCGAGTGGGAGAAGCAAATGATGAATTAATTTCTCATCAAAGACCTCCTTCATCAGCATATGCGAATGAAAGTGATCCTTCTACGTTTAGTGTAAGTGACCAAATGGATCTTGTTCCAAGTGGGAGCAGGATGAATGATATTGATCCGAGTAGGAGAAACATTGATCCAAATGGGAACAATGATGAATCACATATAAGACGTGGTTCTCGTAAAAAGATTCCCCGCTGACGATTTGATGTTGAAGGCGGCAAAATATTTATGATGCTCCTACAAGAAGAAAATGAGCCTAAAAATGTAAAAGAGGCTCTATCATGCCCTTCTAAGGATAAATGGACAAAAACAATGGAAGATGAATTGGAGTATATGACAGTCAACAAAGTTTGGGAACTAGTTGACCTCCCTGAAGGACGCAAATAAATTGGTAGCAAATGGGTTCTTAAAATTAAGCTCAAGAATGATGGCACAATTGAGAGATATAATGCTCGACTGGTGGCGAAAGGGTATACATAGAAGAAGGGAATAGACGATGAAAAGACTTTCTCGCCTGCTGTACGATTTACCTCAGTTCGCCCGGTTCTAGCTATTATTGCAAAAACTTGGATCTTGAATTAAATCAGATGGATGTAAAGACTGCCTTTCTCAATGGAGAACTAGATGAAGAAATCTATATGAAACAACCTGAGTGTTTCACTGGAAAGGGCCACGAACATAAGGTTTGTAGACTATTGAAGTCTATTTATGGCCTCAAACAATCTTCAGGGCGGTGGTGTATACGCTTTTAGAATGTTCTTGTATCCAATGGTTTTACCATGATAGATGAAGACCATTGCGTTTATACCAAGAGATCAAGAAACAAGCTTGTGATTTTAACATTGTATATAGATGGCATATTTATAGCTGGAAATGATAAGGAGTTTATAACCAAGATAAAGTCATAGTTGTCATCTCAATTTGAGATGAAAGATATGGGTGAAGCTGCATATATTCTTGGAGTTAAGATTTCAAGAGATCGTCCAAAGAAACTATTGTATCTCTCACAAGATAATTACATTCGAAAAGTTCTTGAACGGTTGAATATGCAAAATAGTATCCCAGTTGAAACTCCTATCAGTAAAGGCCATACCTTAGGAAGTCAGATGTGTCCTAAGACTCCTGAAGAGACAAAAAGAATGAGCCGAGTTCCTTGTAGAAGCGTAGTCGGAAGTCTAATGTACGCTATGGTGTGCAATAGACCTGCTATTTGTCAAGCAGTTGGCTTAGTAAGTAGATATCAAACCGACCCAGGTTTAGCACATTGGCAAGCAGTAAAAAGGATCATGAGATATCTGAAGGGAACTAATGATTATGCCCTTTGTTATCAAGGCAGCAAGGATCTGTGATTAGTTGGATACAGTGATGCTGACCATGGAGGAGATCTAGACAAGAGGAAGTCTACCTCAGGATATATTTTCTTACTCAGTGATGGGGCCATATCATGGAAAGAAACAATCATGTGTATCACTATCTCCGATGAAAGTCGAATACGTGGCTCTCGCATCAGCAGCACAATGAGTTGTTTGGTTGAAAAAGTTCTTGGAGCACTTGTGTCACGACCCAATTTCTCCCACCGTGAACTGTCATGACGGCAACTAGTCTCTATGACTAGGTAAGCCTATGATTGCGGGAATGAAAGAAAAGATAAAGATATAAGCCAACAGATGAAATTAATATGCAGGATAGTGCCACTCGGCATATACAATGATCATCACTCCAAGAACCCGGAATGCTGCCATTCACAAGCTTCTAAGAGTCTCTACTGCTCTATACATAAATATTTGAGGAAAAACAGGGGAAATTTCTACACAAGGGATAGAAGGGGACTCTGAGGGCTACATACGCGAGAAAAAGTACCTTGAAGCCTCCTAAAGCAGCAACCACACACTAGACCCAAGGCTGATAGCTTGTACCTGGATCTGCACACGGAAAACATGTGCAGGAAGGGCATGAGTACACCACAATGGTACCCAGTAAGTGCCAAGCCTAACCTCGGTCGAGTAGTGACGAGGTTATGTCAGGGCCCTACTGGTAAAAATATAATGAAATAAGGCAAGAAGAAATATCACAGTAAAATATTTACAGAATATCAATAGGAACTCAGAACACAGTAATAGCAATAGGGGGATCTCCCGGGATACCGTCCGGTAGTCCCAAAGTAAATATGCAGTGCTAGGGGATCTCCTGGAATGCGTTCCATAGTCCCAAAGTAAATATGCAGCTCAACCAATAAATAGAATAGTTACGGCAATTAAATCTACAGTTTAGGCTAAGTTCCAACCAAGAAAATAGGAGTTTCACTAAACATGTTGCGTAGGGTTCAAATAGACAGTCAAAACATGTAGGCATGCTTTCCTAATCTAAACAAGGTAATTACATATGCTAGTGTAGTTCAAATAGGAAAACAAAAAAATAGGTTATGATTTAGTAAAAAACGGAGTTACGCTCTTAACACAAGTATCCAACTCCGAATGGCCCAAATCTAATCAAATCAATTACATAACATAAATATAGCTACGAGTAACGCCCAAAAAAACCCTCCCCAGGTCCACATTTCGGAATCGGCTAAAAGTTACCAATTAAGAATACTCATTCACTCACGAGATCACTCGTACAAAAATCACCCAAATCCGATGTCTAAATCCTACTCAAAACTCAGAAGTTCGATTGGCGAACTTTTCCCCCATTTTGCCAACTTTTCAATCCAAATCCTAAATTAAATAGAGAAAATTACTTTACACTAAAGAAATACAACAAAAAATAAGTTAGGAACCGTTACCCCAAAGTTTTCTATGAAAATCCCTCAAGAAATTGCCTTCTCCCGAGCTCAAAAATCAAATTTGTGTGAAATGAACAATAACGCTCGATTCTGCCCCTTTTCTGCCCAGCGATCTTCGCACATGCAGGCCGTGGGTCGCACCTGCGATGCTGTAGCTGCGGAAAACCCCTCGCAGGTGCAGAAATGACTAAAGGGATCTGGGTCCGCATCTGCGGCAAGGGGACTGCACCTGCGCGTGCGCGCCTGCGGATCACTGTCTGCACCTGTGGTCTTTATCCGCTCCTGCGAAAACTTGGGCGCGTCTGCGTGCATCGCAGATGCGGAACATCCTTGCACCTGCGACCCCTGGTCAAGCTTCTAACTTCTGTGCATGTGCCTGGTCCTCCACAAGTGCGAGTCCTCACTTTCGTTCTCCACTCCGCAGGTGCAAAACACCAGACACCAAAAATCTTCAGCAACTTCGTAAGTCCAAAAATTCATCCTTTAAGCATCCGAAACACACCTGAGGCCCCCGGGACCTCAAACAAACATACCAACCAATCCTAAAACACCATACGAACCTAGTCGATCCTTCAAACCACATTAAACAACATCAAAAACACGAATTATGCACAGATTCAAGCCTAAGGAACTTTGAATTTTTCCAAATTCTACAAACGACGTCGAAACCTATCAAATCTCGTCCGAATGACTTCAAATTTTACACACAAGTCAAAAATGACACTACAAACCTACTCCCACTTCCAGAATTCCATTTCGGGCTCGATATCAAAATTTTCACCGCCGACCAAAATTGATAAAATTTTAACTTTCGCTAATTCAAGCCTAAATCTACTACGGACCTCTAAAGCACATTCCGGGCACGCTCCTAAGTTCAAAATAACCTAACAGAGCTAATGGAACCATGAAAATTCAAATCCGAGGTCGATACACACAAGTCGACATCCGGTCGACTTTTCCAACTTAAACTCCCAAAAAAGAGAGTAAGTGTCTCAATTTGTTTAAAAAACTCAACACGAACCCTCCCCGCAACCCAAAGTAGCAGAATAAGATATGGGGAAAGTAGTCAATGGTGGATCAGGGCTCTAACTTTTAAAACGACCGACCGGGTCGTTACAACTTGTTGGATATCACTGAAAATACTGAACCAGTATTAGTCTACTGTGACAGTGAGGCTGCAATATCCTCCACCAAGGACCCTAAGTTTCATTTTAAAACCAAACATATAGATATCAAGTATAAATATGCAAGATAAATGGTTAGACGCAAGGTAGTTAATGTGAAGTATGTGGCTACAAAAGTTATGTTAGCAGATCCACTGACCAAGCCTTTGTCTAGAGATGCATTTGTGAGACACACTAGGTCTCAAGGCTTGCGTAGACTCTGAGATGCTTTATTTTGTTATTTATTTGTTCGTGTTCACAAAACTGATGTTCTTTGATTATCAATAAAGTTGATTTACATACATACATATTTTTATTGTTGAATGTTATGTGCATTCTTTATTTTTATTTTTTTGATAAGTATGTCGGGTAGAAAAGAGGTTGGCCTTCTCACACAGGTAACCGCCTCCTTATCTTAGTGATGTGAGGAGATGAGACATGATTTTAAAGACATACGCTCCTGGGGAAAAAGGAAAAAAATAATGTAGCACATGTTTCAAACCATGTGTGCTAATGTCGACCAATTAGGTTAACATAAGTCCATTCTCAACTTATTGTTGTGTGAGACCCATAGCCTTTATGATGGATCAACACTTTGTACCCTCAGAGACTCCAATCAGATACCTACTTAGTGTGATGTTAGTTATCTAAGTATGTTTCCAAAAGACCATTTACACAAATTCGGTCTAGCGGACCATATCTAGAAAAGCAGTCAAACTAATGTTAAGGAGATCGTGAGAAGAGAAAGATCATTCATGCAATCTCATTTATTTGTATGCACTGGTGCACCAATTATAACTTATGAGTTATGATTGTGAATACAATAAATAATGATATATGAGATTTTAAAACTATATCAAATGTGATTTATATGATCTAGGGTGTTGCATACTTTATGATTTACTTGCAAGTTCTCACTTGACGAGAGGCTATATACTCCTAACAAATGTATAACACTTAGCTCTCGCAGTATGTTGGTCGCACAGTCTACTTTCATATATGAATAATTGAGAAGATGAGTTGAGAATATGTTTCTCAAACTAGATGAGCACTCACATTATGTGTGAGGTGGAGATGTAGGAAATATTGGGTCTACCCATAAGGGGTGAACTAAGGCCCAATAAGCTTATTAATTAACCCTAATATTCCCTATATAAGTACACTTAGTTTATCCTTTCTTTCCTCTTCCGCTATGCGAACAAGTAAGTTCTCGTTTACAGTTTACGCGCAAAATCTAATGTGTTTAGATTTATCGCGCTCCTACACCATCCCTGCGTTGAAAACACACTCACTTTCTAGCTTCTGGGAGAAAGATTTTGCGTGAAATTTTCTCCCTGGAATGAGAGTAAAATTCTCTGTAATTATCACATCGCCATGATTTATCATCGGCAACCATGAGCAACGGAACTTGGGGAGATAACACATCAAAAAAAAATTTGGTAGTAGCACTTCGCAATGATTTACAAACAATACCAAATGCAATGAAATCCTCATATATTTGTAACAAGCTTTGCTAGTGCAACAAGTAGATCTAATGGAAGTTCTCGCCACCTGGCCAAAACTTCCATGGTAAGGGAAAACGACAAAGAAAATTAGTGAATTTCCTTGGGGTTTTGCCTCCCAGGAGATTTATACGAGAATTTTTTGGAAGGAAGTTTTACCTTCTAAGATTTACACCCTATTGATTATCAATAAAAACCATTTTAAAATATTATTTTCTATAGCTACCTTTTAGTTTTTATATCAAAATATGTATTTATGGTCACTTCCTACTGTTAAGCCATTAAATATGTCTAATATTTTTCTCTTCCATTCTTTCAGTTTATTCTCTCCCTAAAATCACGCATAGTATCTTATTTCTTTCTCCACGATCTCTCTCTCATTCTTTTCTATATGAACCAGAAAACTGGTTAGCTTTTCTATGATTTCTATGGTTATCACTACTTTTCAGCCATGAAAGCAGTGAGTTTTTCCATGATTTCCTGCAAGTTTTCTTAACATTCTTTTCAAAATTGTTCTTTCCCGATTCCACAGGACGTGGAGGCGTGACACTAAATATTTTTCCTTCTGATTCATGATTTCTTATTTCTTTCAAGAACTATGAAATTGTGCAAGTCGTAAATCATCAACGCATATTTTCATCACTCATCACTAAAATTTTTGGGTTTTTGGTCGGTTAAAGCTTCTTATTTTTCTCTTCAATAATTTTTAAAAAAAAATATTCACCATTATTAGGTTTTTCAGCAGAATACCTACTAAAGCACTCAATTTCGAAGGGCCATCTTTCGAATTGCAAATCACTCAAGAGGAACCTGTATTTGCAGGTTCATCAGAGCCGAAAGGAGAACAAAAATACGCAATGACCCTGCTTATATATATATATATATATATTTGAGTCCGCATACATTGATTTTTAGTTTTTATAGTGGTTTTCTCTTCTTGTATTTATATGTATTCGATTAGGCGTATACTAATTTTTATTTTGTACAGTTATTTTTTACTGTTATATTTAGATGTATTTTATGTATTTGAGTTCTTACAACAATATTTTTAAATACATTGTTAGTTATATATCAATTAGTTATGCATTCAATCTAACTGTATTCATTTGTATTTCAAACCTAATTATATCTATATGTATTTAAAACAACAATACAGTGAAATACAGTAAAATACTTTCAATTCAAATAGAAAATCAATGAATACAACCAATAAAATATACTCAAAAGCAGTAATATCATGTATTAGGAATAAATAAAATATTGTGAATACAAAAATAAACTTGAATACATTGTACACAACTGTTAGATATAACAGAATACAAGTAGATTTATTATGAAATATGCATGTAGTAGGTTACCATTACAGGTTGTATCCGGCATAAATACATGATGTATTCATATACAGAAAATCGAGTTTCAAAATATTTATGTAGATGCTTGTATCAATTCCGAGAAAAACCTCGAACAATGTCAGGAAAAAAAAACCTCGAACTGTATGAGAAAAAAAGAGGGACTGAAACTCTGAAGAATGCTCTGTTTTTTTGTGCTTAGCGTCTGATAAATCTTCTCATTAATTGGATTGATAATGTTGTGTTTTATAATTGACTTAGGTGAGTTACATTAGGAGTGTATCCCATTAAATTAGCAGCTTTCTGTTATTAAACAACTTGAGAGACCTATTATTATGTTGTATTCATGAATACATGGTATGAATACATGTGAATACAGTGGCTGACAACTGGACTGCCCTATTTTTTAGCCGATTTTTGCTACTGTATTCATGAATACAGTATCTTGAATACATTATCATAACAACTGAAAGGTAGATACGGAAAGTAATTATGTATATGGTAGCTATAGGAAGTTAATAGCCACAACAATAGTCATTTCTGAAAATTCCTCAATTTGGAATCCATGAAACCGTTCGACCTGGCCCACAGTTTTATATAGCTTTAATGACATGGTTTATAATTAGATAAATATTTATAAATTATTTTAGATCACAAGTTCAAAAGTTTTTTTTCCTTTTTAAACTTTCTAATTAAATGATGTCACATAAATTTAGCAACATATTATTTTTATTATTACTAGTTACTGGCTACAAAAACTAGAAACGATGGCTAATAATGTTTATTAAATTTATTTTCCATTTTGATAGGGAGTAATAACATTTTTTTTATACAAAATGTATATAAGGAAATTGTATGATGAGATGAAGAAACAAATCTTGGTTGGTGATTGTCTTTTTAAATTTAGAAGTACAACTTACAACTATCTTGAACTATTTGTTTTTCTTTTCCTTCCCTTTGTTATTTGTGGGAATGAAAATAAAATACTTGTCTAAGTTTTGACTTCTTAATCTATTTTGTGGATTATAACTTTAGGAATACTATAATTTGACAAGGTTAAATACCTAGATAGCCCCTTAAACTTGGCAGAATTTGTAAGTTAAACATTTTGACTTTGTTCGTGATCAATTAGACACTCTTACTTGACACATTTGTGTCAAGTGAACACTAGGGTTCGGCAATCTATACGCGTGAATGCCAATCACATGTGGCTTGTTAAGCTAACAAATAAAAGGTAAAATACATAAACAGACACTTACAATTGGCCTGAGCTGTCAACTAAAAACTCAAACTTACCAAGTGATCATCTAAACACCTCTACTTGACTCAGGTTTATCTCGTGAAGTTCAAAATTTTTACAGATGAAACTCTAGCATATTTTGCTGGTGTTCGAAAATTTCTTTCATGTGATATCTCAGTGGTAGATGTTCGAAAATCCCTTCATATGAAATCTCTATCACGATGCATGTATACGGTCGAAATCGGGTTGACCCGATTTAATGAGGTCAAGGAGTCACTCCAAGCCCGAGTTCAAAATGGACCAAGCAAGCTCGGTAGATCGAGCTCGAGCCTGATGACGGAGTGCAAGATTCGAGTTCAGAAGCGCACAATACCAGGGCCGGGTATGACCTACCTCGAGATAATGTCGTTGTGGGTTAGTAACAGAATGGGCGAGATTCCCGCAATGGCACAAAGATCAAGGCGTAAATTTCGGAACAGATTTGTACGAATTCATACAAGGTGGTTAGACAAATGTACAAATTAGATTCCTTTCTTGAATTGGAAATGTACCTTATTTAGGACTCCCCTATTATATAAAGGGGAGCCTATTCATTTTGAAAAGGGCATCAATCATTTGACAAAGAATATATAATCTTACTTTTCGTTCATCTCTCAGAATTTTTCCTTAGCTTTATTACCCTTATTTTACTTTACTGTTCATACTAGTGTTTCTCGAGGTCATCGTAGCTCGAGATCGAGGCGCTCATACACTGGTTTGATTTAACTTGTTCACTTAACTTATCCATTTATCTTCTTTTTTATCAGCTAGTATCGGAATAAATCACGTATCTTTAAGACCACGATATAAATTTAATTGTTACTCAGATTTTAGGGTAAACAGTTTGGCGCCCACCGTGGGGCCAAAGATAATAGTGATTATTACAGTGCTGATTTTGATAACACACGTTATTTTCATGCTTTTTCTTGTGAGAGATTCTTTATTTTCAGGTTGAAACATGTCAAACTCGCAAAACACAACCGTACACGGCAATGAGGGTCTCGGATTTCATGGGAAAAATGATAATGTAGTTGCTTCAGGGGCTGGTGTGCCACCGCTTAACCCCGGGGTAGTGCCAATTGCATAGCCAGTCGATGTTGGTTCGCACGTTGCTCTAAATAAGGACTTAGGTGCAGACATTGGAGGACGTATACGCAGGGAGGTCCGACCTGGTGGTCAAGGAACACAGGGTCTAGGAGATGGGGGAGTTATCCTCCAAGTAATCTTCGAAATTCTACAAGCTCAGTAGATTACTATCGCTCAGCTACAAAGTCAACAAAAAACTCTGTGGTTGAGCAAAAAACCACTCGCCGTAATGAGCCGGTGCTAGAAAGGTCGAATGATAATGGATCAGTGGCTGACCATACAATCATGAAAATGCTCGAAGAGCTCACCAAAAGGATCGAGTCAGGAGAAAAGAGGATCGAAGATAATGACAAAAAGGTGGAGACGTACAACTCCAGAGTCGATCAAAATCCAGGAGCACCTCCAATTTTAAAGGGTTTGGGTTTCAAAATGTTAGTGCAAAAGCCTTTTCACCCGAGCGCAGCCCCGAAGCCTATTCCAAAGAAGTTCCACATGACGGGCATACCTAAATACAATAGGACCACCGATCCTAATGAATACATCACTACATAAACATGCGGTATAAAGGGAAACGACTTAGAGGACGATGAGATCGAGTCCGTTTTGCTTAAAAATTTTGGGGAAACTTTATCTAAGGGAACAATGATTTGGTATCACAACTTTCCCCCGAACTCTATCAATTCATTCGCCATGTTGGCAGATTCGTTTGTAAAGGCACACATTGGTGCTATAAAGGTTGCAACGAGGAAATCATACGTCTTCAAGATTAAACAAAGGGACAACGAAATGTTGAGAGAGTTCGTGTCCCGATTTCAGATGGAACGAATGGAGTTAGAACCGGTCTCTGATGATTGGGCCGTTCAATCTTTCACACAAGGTTTGAATGAGCGAAGTTCGATAGCATCACGACAGTTGAAGCAAAATCTAGTTGAATACCCTGTTGTTACATGCGCGGACGCGCATAACCGCTACCAATCAAATATCAGAGTCGAGGATGACCAGTTAGGATCCCCCTCGGGGTCAGTTAACCCGAACAGATTAGAAGTAAAGTAAATAAGAGATATTGACAGAGAACCGAGGTCATATAGAGAACGGTACCAGCCATATGTCGCAGATAAAAGAAACAGCAGTTCGGGACGCAATTTCCCCTGGAATGATCGAAAAATGATCGGATGCAAAACTCTCGGGGACTCATGAGTAAGAATGGATTTGACAAATATACCGATCCCGTAGAAGCACCTCGATTATCAGAGTATAACTTCAGCATCGATGCCTCAGATATAGTTTCGGCCATTGGAAGGATTAAAGACACCAGGTGGCCCAGACCTATACAAACTGACCCTTCTCAAAGGAATCCTAACTTGATGTGTAAATATCATGGTACATATGGCCATAGGACCAAAGACTCAAGACAGTTGAGAGACGAGGTAGCTCGGTTGTTCAACGAAGGTCACCTTTGAGAATTCCTCAATGACAGGGCCAAAAATCACTTATGAGAAAGAGACGCCAATAGAAAGAATAAACAAGAGGAACCTCTGCATATCATCCACATGATCGTTTGGTGGGGTCGACATCCCACAGGGACCTGTTCAAACGCACCAAATTGTCGATTACAAGAGAGAAACGGACCCGAGATTACAAGCTCGAAGGCACCCTTACATTCAACGACGAGGATACAGAAGGCCTCTCTCAGTCACACAACGACGCCATGGTAATTTCTATTTTGCTAAATAAAATTCAAGTTAAACATGTTCTTGTGGATCCAGGAAGCTCGGCAAACATAATCAGGTCGAAGGTCGTAGAGCAGCTCGGACTGCTAGATCAAATTATACCTGCATATCAAGTCCTAAATGGCTACAACATGGCTAGTGAAACAACAAAGGGAGAGATAATCCTGCCAGTGAATGTAGCTGGGACCATCCAGGACACAAAGTTCCATGTCATCAAAGGTGACATGAGGTACAATGCACTGCTCGGGAGGCCGTGGATCCACAACATGAGGGCGGTACCATCGACCCTTCACCAAATGATAAAGTTTCCAACAAAAGATGGTGTGAAAACAGTTTACAGGGAGAACCATGCAACAAAGGAGATGTTTGTAGTTCATGATTTGACACCAACACCAGCACCTTCGACCTCAGAAAAATTAACCATCAAAGACAAGCAGTTGGCTAAATAGCAATCACCGTCCCCAGCCTCGATTGAGCCCGAGGAACAGATAGTCGAGGATGAGGAAGAAGATTTCCTTACCCCTCGAGCTTTCATCATTCCCCAGGAATCGGATACAACAAAGTCAACGGACGAGGAGCTGGAGCAGGTGATATTGATCGAGCATCTTCCAGAACGGAAGGTATACCTGGGAACGGGACTAACCCCCGAACTCAAGAAAAAACTCATTCAATTCCTTATCAATAACATAGATTGTTTTTCTTTGTCCCATTTAGACATGACAGGGATCCAACCGGATATAACAACACATTATCTAAGTCTCAACCCCAGGTTTAAACTGGTGACACAAAAGAGAAGGCCTCAGTCAGAGGTAACATGAATTCATAAAGGACGAGGTAACTAAACTTCTCAAAATAGGATCCATTAGGGAAGTAAAATACCCTGAATGGTTAGCCAATGTGGTCGTAGTTCCTAAAAAAGGAAACAAACTTAGAATGTGCATAGATTACAAGGATTTGAACAAGGCATGCCCTAAGGACTCTTTTCCACTGCCTAACATCGATCGTATGATCAACGCCACAGCCGGCCACGAGATCCTTACCTTTCTCGATGCTTACTCCGGGTACAATCAAATTCAAATGAACCCGGAGGACTAGGAAAATACCTCATTTATCAACAAGTATGGAACATATTGTTACAATGTAATGCCCTCCGGGCTAAAAATGTGGGAGCTACATACCAACGCCCAGTTAATAAAATGTTTGAGAAACAGATAGGCAAATCAATGAAAGTTTACATTGACAACATGCTAGTTAAGTCCCTGAGCGCAGAGGATCATTTGACTCATTTGCAAGCAACGTTCGAGGTTTTGAGAAAATAAAACATGAAACTCAACCCCGAGAAATGCATCTTCGGAGTCGGCTCTAGCAAGTTCTTGGGTTTCATGGTGTCAAATAGGGGGATCGAGATCAACCCCGATAAAATTAAATCCATCGAAGAGATCACCATCATGGACAGTGTTGTTGACCCAAGTCACTGCATAGTTTTGAAGATTGACAAATGTTGACAAGTTGAACCAGGTCCATCAGAGCACACATCGTGAACTGACGAGCTGGCACATGAACTGTATATGCTTAGGAGATGTTTTGAATAGGAAATATCAATGTACCAAGAGATTGTTTCCTAATGCGAAAAGGTTGCAAATTGATCTGATTAATTGAAGTCGAATTCAGCAAGGAAAGTAACAAAAGAAAGGAAGTTGAGTTTGGTTCGAATTGGTTCACCTAGGTAGAGTTGAACTGGAATTGGAAGACAATCTCAACAACTGACTCTATAAATACTTGATGTATTTCTGCTGAAATTGAAGACGCACAAAGTTGAAGTGAATCAACGTCTGAAAGCAAAATTTCCAGAGTTAATTTTTGCTAGCAGAATCATTGTGTGTTGCAAAGTCTACAGTTCAATTAGAAGAACCAGTTTCATCAGATTGATTATTGAGTCTAGTTGATTGTAGTAGGAGTTTTAATATTGTATCTTTTCAGCTTTCATAGAAGCAATTGTAATAGGTACGTATTGATCAAGTTAGAGTTAACTTGAGGTGTGTAGAAATTAGCTAGGGCTAGTTACTACAAAGGATTAGAGTTAATCCTTAGAATTACAAAAGAGTTTATTTTGTAAGCCGTTTAGCTAAGAGTTTTTAGTGAAGAGTTGAGAAAATCCTACTGAGGAGTAGGTCCTGGTTTTTTCACCTTTTGAGCCAGGTGTTTTCCACGTAAAAATCTCTGTGTTTTTACTTTACTGCTTCTTATTATTCCGCAACTTTAGTAGTTGGAACACCAAGAAGAACCAAGTTCTTCTACTGAGACAACACTCAAAAATTGGGTACCAGACAAAGTAACCTATCTTCTTGTGTGGTATTGAAGTCTAAAACATCAATTGGTATCAGAGCAGGTTATCCTTGAAAGGCTAACACCTTGGAGAAGATCAAGATGAGTGCACCACCTGGAAACTGGAAGGTCAATCAACTGCAAGGCCACCACTCTTCAATGGCCAGTATTACTCTTGGTGGAAAAACAGGATGAAGGACCACCTGATTGGAGAAGACTATAAACTCCGGGACATAGTCACTGATGGTCCTCTAGCTACCATGATGAAGACTACTGAAAGTATAGATTTACCAAAGACTAGAACTAACTGCACTGCTGAGGATCTGAAGATATGGGAGAAGAATGCAAAAGCAAAAAAATGGCTAGTGTGTGGACTAGGTCCAGACGAGTACAGCAGAATCTAAAGTTGCACCACTGCCAAAGAGATATGGGATAGCTTGCAAGTAGCCCATGAAGGAACACCTCAGGTAAAAAGGTCAAGAGGTACTCTACTATACTCTCAGTATGAAAACTTTACTGTGAAAGAAGGAGAGACTATCCAAGAGATGTACACAAGGTCACAACCTTGACTAATGAACTAAAATCTCTTGGAAGAGTCATTCTTGAATAGGACAGGGTTGAGAAGATCCTGACAAGGTNAACCCTGAGATTGGATGAGCTGATTGGAAACCTCACTGCCTATGAACTCAGAAGGCAGACAATGAAGATGGATGGTCCAAATAAGGAGAGGAGTCTAGCACTAAGAATCACTGAGGGAGCAGATCTGGAGGATGATGATATGGCCATGATTACCAAAGAATCCAGAAACTTTCTCATGAGGAAGAAGGGCATCTCTAGAAGAGGAAAATACAACAAAGCAAAGCTCCAGAAAGGCCAACCAACGAGGGATGCGACAAATGTGGTAAGATTGATCATCTCATCAAAAACTGTCCTCAGTGGGAAGTAGAATGGAAAAAAGGAGAGATATGAAAGAAGGAACAGGAAGAGGGTACATGTCCAACCCAAGAAAACCACAACAAAGGATATGGTTGCTGCTTGGGGGGAAAGTTCAGATGAGAAATCAGAAGATTGGGAGACTAAAGATCAGGCACTTATGGCAATTGGAGAATCTGATGAGGAATCACATGAAGAACCAGAGGTAAGTATCTCCCATCTTAAAAATAAAGTAAAGTTCCTATCTAAGGAAAAACTCTCTAAGTTGCTACTTGAGTTCATAAATGATTCTGAGGAAACAACCAAAGAGAATGATCAAATATCTAAAGAATGTGAAATGCTAAAAGAAAAGTGCATGAACCTGAAAATCAGAGTCAGTGAATCTGAAAAGAAAAACACTGTCTTGTTGAACCAGGTTCATCCACTTGAACTGAGGTTCTAGAACTAAAATCTGAAAACTTAAAGCTAAATTTAGGATCCAGTAAAAAGGTTGTTGATTATTCACATATCATGTTAGAAGAGAACTTGGGAAAACTAAAAGATAAGTTGCATGCCAAGGATGAACAGATAAGAACTCTTAATGAAGAACTTGGCAAAGTCAAACATGAATTAGATCGAACTTGTAAATGGAATAAATCCTCTGATGCCCTGATATGGCTTCAAGAGAATCATAGTAGAAACCGGAGAGGGATTGGATTTGGAAGTCAATTGCCCAAGTGGGGATCCCAAAAAGTATCTCACTCTCCCTGAGAATAAAATCTGCACCCATTGTGGTAAGACTGGGCACTACAA
>MDKI01051262.1:0-17375 GCA_005239505.1 Nicotiana paniculata | reverse complement strand
TATGAAGTTGTAATTGCTATGACTGAGTTCCTAATTGCTAGTTTCATCTCTTCCTGCTTAAATTAGAATTACTTGCTTTTAGATTTCCTTTGTTGTTTACTTGATCTTAATTGACTTGACTGAAGATTTTACCTCTTCTATCATCATGCTATATTTTTCTTCATAAACTGCTTAATTCGCTAAAATTTGTATATAATTGTTTAACAGTAATTGGAGTATTATATGTTGGTGTCAAGCATGCCCATGGGTCGTATATTGTGATTGATATGCCCTTTCATTAAGCACTACTTAGGCCTAACTTGATGATTATACATGTTGATGGTATTTTCTTGGCATTTCCTATTGCGGAGCATTGATTCAAGTTGAGATTTATTTCGTGAAGCTAATTAATTAAGCAAGATTGGTTATAGCTGTTTCCCTTGCCGGGATGATATTTTTTCCATTGTTGACTCCCTTGTCGGGATAATATGGTTTCTATTATTGTTTATGCTGTTGATGATATTGTTTCCATTGTTGACTGCCGGGACAATATGGTTTCTATTATTGTTCATGTTGTTGATGATATTGTTTTCATTGTTGACTCCCTTGCCGAGACAGTATGGTTTCTATTATTGTTCATGTTGTTGATGATATTGTTTTCATTGTTGACTCCCTTGCCGAGACAGTATGGTTTCTATTATTGTTTGTGTTGTTGATTCCCTTGTCTGAATGCTATCATTTCATTTGTTTGGGTGAGAAAGAGTGTAAAGCACGAAAGATGATGCCGTGCCATTTCATTTACATTATCATGTGAGGAAAGAGTGTAAAGCACGAGGGGTGATGCCGTGCCATTTATATTCATTATCATGTGAGGAAAGAGTGTAAAGTATGAAGGGTGATGCCGTGCCATTTCATTTACATTATCATGTGAGGAAAGAGTGTAAAGTATGAAGGGTGATGCCGTGCCATTTCATTTACATTATCATGTGAGGAAAGAGTGTAAAGCACGAAGGGTGATTCTGTTCCATTGCTTATATTCATTATCATGTAAGGAAAGAGTGTAAAGCACGAAGGTTGATGTCGTGCCATATTATTGAAATTAAAAGCACGAAGGGTGATGCTGTGCCGTGTCTATTATTTCTGACGGAGGTACGCAATTTACCTCGCATTTCTAGAGGGCAGTTCAGCGTGAGTTGGGCACGAGGGTTGAGTTGAGCATAACATTTAATCCTCATACGGATGGGTAGTCCGAGCGTACTATTTAGATTTTGGAGGATATGCTATGAGCCTGTGTCATTGACTTTGGAGGTTCTTGGGATCAGTTTTTTCCATTAGCTAAGTTTGCCTACAACAACAATTATCAATCGAGCATTCAGATGGCTCCCTATGAGGCATTATATGGTAAGCGGTGTCGGTCGCCAGTTGGATGGTTTGAGCTGGGAGAGGCTCGGTTGTTGGGCACAGACTTAGTGCAAGATGCCTTGGATATGGTTAAGATCATTCAGGATAGACTTCGTACAGCTCAGTCAAGACAGAAGAGATATGTCGACCGCATAGTTCTTGATGTGGCATTCCTGGTTGGAGAACGGGTGTTTGCTTTGGGTGTCGCCCATGAAGGGCGTGATGAGATTTGGGAATAAGGGCAAGCTAAGACCTAGGTACATCGGTCCTTTTGAGATCCTTGATAGAGTGGAAGAGGTGGCTTACAGACTTGCGTTGCCACCGAATTTGTCAGATGTGCATCCAGTGTTTCATGTGCCTATGCTTCAGAAGTATCATGGTGATCCAGCCCATGTGTTAGACTTCAGCAGTGTCCAGTTGGACAAGGATTTGACCTATGAGGAGGAGCCGGTAGCCATATTAGACCGGCAAGTTCGTCAGTTGAGATCGAAGATTTATCCTTTGGTTCATGTTCAGTGGAGAGGTCATCCTACCGAGGCAGCTACCTGGGAGTCCGAGTCCGATATGCGGAGCCAGTATCCCCACATTTTCCCCGATTCAGGTACTTTTCTATGTCCGTTCGAGGACGAACGTTTGTTTTAGCGGTGGAGAATATGATGACCCAAAAAGTCATCTCTCATTTTATAAGTAAAAACTGTGTTTCGAGGCCTTGAAAACCTCCTTTTATCTTACCTCGTTTTGCGTGTGCAGTCGGGGCATATATCCGGAAAGCTTTTATATGAAAAAAATTGAGAAAAATGCTAATTTTGCCTTTAAAATTGAATTTAAGTTGACTTCGGTCATATTTTGGGTAACGGACCCGGACCCGTGATGACGGTCCAAGAGGGTCCGTAGGAAAATATGGGACTTGGGCGTATGCCCGGAATTGAATTCCGAGGTCCCAAGCCCGAGAAATGAATTTTTGAAAGAAATTGTTTTACTGAAATTATAAGAGTTTTTGGAAATTTGATTATATTTGAAATTGATGGTATCGGGCCCGTATCTTGGTTTCGGAGCCCAATACAGGTTTAATATAGTATTTGGGTGATGCCTGTAAAATTTGGTAAGAAACGGGGGTCATTTGACGTGATTCGGACCCTTAGTTGTGAAATTTGAGACTTTGAAAGTTCTTGAGATTTTCCTTTGATTTTTATGCTAAATTCGTTGTTTAAGATGTTATTTTGGCAATTTGATCGCACGAGTAAGTCCGTAAGATGTTTTTAAGGTTGTGTACATGTTTGGTTTGGAGCCCCGAGGGCTCGGGTAAGTTTCGGATAGGTGTCGGAGTGGTTTGGACTTAGAAAAATCCGGTGAGAATGCTGTTTGCTGGTGTCTGGTATTTTGTTCTATGCGAACGTGTGGTAACCCACACGAACGCAAAGAGTAAGTAGGGCTGGGGCTGGGATTTGCTCTATGTGAACGCATAGACCTGGGTGCGAACGCGGAGCATTGGGGAAATTACTCTACGCGAATGCACCAGGTAAAACGCGAACACACAATTATAGGAGGGGGGCTGGCCAAGAACCTAGGAGAGCTATGCGAACGCGGCCCCTTGTACGCGAACGCGAAGGCGGGGCAGGGCTAAGCCTTCGCGAATGCACAGCTCCTCCTGCAATCGCATAAGTCCTCTTATAGGCTACACCCCACACTTAAATCATTGCTCGTCCTCGAGCAATCAAACTATACTTTTATAGACACAACCTTTTTAAGGAATTCTCCTAACTCATCACACCAAGAATATTTAAAACAGACTAAGCACAAAAGCGTAACATCTTCACCTCAAGATTTGACTCACAAGTACCACACATTATTCACAACTCACTCACTTACTCTAACATAGAGGTCATTGACATTACATTTCCTTCATGAATCAAGTGCCCTCACACAACAAAAAAGAGTAGTTCCACACAATAAAATTTAATAACACTTAGGAACTCAAGATAGAAAGAATTCACTCACTCTCAGAAATAATATTCATGTGCCACAAAAGATGCAACATAGGCTTTCCTGTAGTGTACTACTCTATTAATTGAGTTCATTCAGTCTAGGATCAAGTAGTACTTTATTTGGTTGTAATGCAGGCTGCGGGACGGGTATGATACATTTAGATATAAGAGTGACTACACCTCCCTAAGCACTTTAATACATATACTTTAACATTCAAACCCCATACTTATGTCAAACCAAACTCCGCCTTCACATCAATGTATTTTACCCCATACTTCTTTAAGCACAATTACATCATGAGCCACCACTTATCAAGGATTTTTTTCCACAACAATACAACTTTTTTTTTCTTTTCTTTCTTTATCTTTTTTATTTTTTTTAAATTTTATTTAAGTGGCTCTTACTTTTTCAAAACAGTGCACCTTTCTCCTTATTTCATTAGTTTCACTTAAAAGCCAAACCAACCACCCCACACTTTAACTTTTACACAGTTCATAATATTTGAAGTGCTAATGAGAGGTTAGAAGGTTCAAATAATGGTTAGTTCAAACAAATGGGTAAGTCTTGCAATGTAGTTGCCAAATTTCACGACCCAAAATCCTAGGAAAGGTCGTGATGGCGCCGGACACCTCTGTCAGGCAAGTCAACACTAAAAGTTGATTGAATATCTATTTCTAATATTTTGAAACCTTTTATTTTTACTATATTAAATAATAATTAATGAACTTTACTGAGAAAATAACAGTGTCTTACTAAATTCAAATAATAATTAAATCCCAAAGTCATCCCAGAACCGGTGTCACAAGTGCATGAGCAGTTTCTAAGGAAAACCAAGTGAAATATAATAACCGTCCACAATACAAATGGACAGTAAAGAAAGTACAATACATCCGAGGAAGACTCTGTTGGCTGCGGGTCGTCTCGAGGGGAGCAACTCTCTTAAGTCTCCACGTCAGCCACATCACTGCGTCAAGCGGGGCCACTAGATATACATGTACCTGTGCAATAAAAATACACATCAAGTGTAGCATGAGTACGAAAATAACGTGTACCCAGTAAGTATCCCTCCTAACCTCGAAGAGGTAGTGACCAGAGGTCGAATTTGATACTTGCTAGAGGTCAATTTTAATAAAATCAAGGGTGACACTAAGCATGGATATCATAGATAATTAACAAATAGTGATAGGAAATAACAACTTCTTCCACATTTACAAACTTTAAATCTTCATCATTTCAGTTGACAACTTATAATTCAAGGCCAGTAAGCAGTTAAAAAAAAATCTCAGAAAGTACTCAGCAAATATCATGAGCAAGAAAAGTCGAGGGTCGAACGGCTCGAACCAACGATAAATGTAAACCGTGCACTGGCGAAGGGTCGAACAGCTCGAACCATAGATGCATCAATTACCCCGCTCGCGAATCGATCATGCGATGCGGTCATATATAAATAATAGAGTTACCCTACTCGCGAATCATACATGCGATTCAGGTACTCATAGATACACACATTCACACAATAAATTCACATTTTATCAGGAAAACAATCACCCAAGGAGGTGATAAAATTCTCTTTTAATGGACGGGAAGATAGTATTTAAATATTTTTCAGAAATTCATTTACCAAGTTCGATAAGGTTTAATCGTTTCCAAATTCATCAATAAAGTTACAAGTATGGCAAATAAAACATGTTTTTGGGTCTTATACTACCCGGACATAAGCATAATAGTAGCTACGCACGGACTCCCATCACCTCGTGTGTACGTAGCCCCCATAAATAGCAGCACGTATTTAATTATTTCACCTATTGGGACAATTCCCTCTTATAAGGTTAGAAATGAGACTTACCTCGCTCCGCAACCAAATTCAAGATCCCAATAAAATTCCAACACTCAGAATTCTCTACCAGGACTGTTTCCAATATACGATCACAGTATCAATCACCGCACGATGTACCAGAACATGACTGCATACCTTTTCTGAATCCACACCATACACCACATCATTCACATGAGCCAAGTAATATTCTCTGATCATAATAACCGACATTCCCTGAATCTAATGCTCACAATGCCTCTCATGACATATATAAGTCTTGTTCCAACTCTTACAATACCACCATGTCGGAAGATGTGCGTAAAAAAATCCATAACCAACTGCCGAGACAACAAATCATTAAGTCTATACTCCTGACAAAAGCCGTCACCTCATGCTGAATCAATTAATGACATTTGCTCTTTGATACACTTCATATGATCTACTTGCACTGATCCTAGATCCATTAATCTCTTCTCACCCAGTATAAGTTGCCCACATCATTCACATGACCCAAGTAACATTCTCTGATCATAATAACCAACATTCCCTGAATCTGATGCTCACAATGCCCCTCATGACATATATAAGTCTTGTTCCAACTTTTACAATACCACCATGTCGGAAGATGTGCGTAAAAAAGCCCATAACCAACTGCTGAGACAACAAATCATTAAGTCTATACTCCTAACAAAAGCCATCACCTCATGCTGAATCAATTAATGGCATTTGCTCTTTGATACACTTCATATGATCTACTTACACTGATCCTAGATCCATTAATCTCTTCTCACCCAGTATAAGCTGCCTAAGCAATAAGCCACCCCAGACTCCGCCAAAATCTCATATGATGCCACAATGTGCTAATAAGCCCCAACTCGAACGTGATACATAAGGAAAGTGAACTCTGGAAGGGACCACTCAACTCACGCACTAATATGAACTTTCCTCAAAAAATGGGAAACAGGATTCGCAAAAACAGGATTTATAAAACCATAATCAACATCACACCGTTGCGGCGCAAAACCCGATCCAACCATGATACCCGTGGCGGCGTGCCACCCGATCTACACATAACAATCTATTAGAAAGTACTCACCGAGCTAAAATGCTCATAACTACAAAACATCGAATATCGGTCACAAGCAACGTTATGGGCACAATACCAACCCTGGGGGAACATATAGCGGCATAAGCTACAAAACTCAAGCACAACTGAGGTGCAACATATGATCTGAATCTCAGGAGCCATCCTGCTCACATACACCATCACTACGCGAAATCTCAAAGCATAATAAAATTATCAAGCCATTCCCAACTCACATGGCACAATATAGTAGTCGAAATAACATCCAACATTCTAGTACTCCTCCCTGAGGAGTGCTATACTGAAATGAACACATCTGGCTCACATAGAGCCCCGTACTCATATTTAAATTCATCCACAGACCTCAAGCCGATTCTGATCGCACCATACTAGGCTATTAGTCTTTCACGGGTCCATAACACACAAGAGCAACCATCATAATCGGAGCAACTTCCATATTCCGCAACCAAATGAACCGAGCGCCCTCCAGGCATAAATTCTCAAATAAGTAATACTACACATTCTTCCTACTCGGTTTAAATCTTCAATCAATCGAGTGACTACGATGCCTCACTTGTACAATCAACCCGTGAGATATGCTTCTACGACCTCCCGCACAAGGTAGCAAGTCTGCAAATCCATGCCACCGGTCACACTAATGCTGTAAAGCAAATCAAGAATCTATAACCAGGATACAAGGCCTCCTTCACAAATAACCGATCTCAGGTGACGCTGAAGACAATACCATCTTACTCTATGCGTTCAAATCCCCTTCCTGCTCATCCGAGCTCGTGACATCCTTGCCAACACCGAACCACAACCCTGATCCTCCCTTTCAAAATTCATACCGCTCACTGCGCCCAACATGCCGATATGTGATAGCACAAGAATTTCATTACAACTCTTGAACCACTAATAGGGTGAACACTTCATCACATAGAAACTTTTTACTTAACTCATTCTAAGAGAACCATAACAACACGCGACCGGATCCTCATAACTATAGAATATACAAATCCTCAAGTAGTGGTGTAAACCGCCATAACCCTTCCGGGATCCGCCTATGCATAACAGGTCATAATACATGAATACTTCCAAATAAAATCGATTACGACGGTCGTCAAACCTCGCACGTACCGTCACACATGCATAACTTGATCACGCTGGAGGAATTGATCACTGCCACCATCATGCCAGTTCAACCATGGCTAACCAACCTAACTTCTCCTAATTATCCTTAATTGCCTTAGAAATAACAGTAACTCCATTAAACACATAACGAACTCAATCCGCACTCATCCCGAGTGGCCTTGTACCACGAGACCATGCTGTCTCAAATCCCACCAACCATCTCATACCCTCCTTGTGCGCATGCTCGCCTTTTCAACTGATGCACCCATTTTGATAATTCCTCTACGAATCAGAAGTCCTTTTCTCTCATTCCTCCAAATGCTACACTGCAAGCCGAAGATATCATAGAACGTTCTGAGCCTCTGTTCATAATCCGCTGCAAATTCGCGGGCTTGAAATTCCTAGGCACCACATTTTAACATTTGAATTCACTAGGACTGTTGTTGGGAGTCACCCACTCGGGCTTGGTCCCGAATATAATTTAACTCCAAGGCTTCGCTGACACATGAACACTCATCTTAATAAAGCGCCCGACTGAATCACTTCCCTTGCAAATTACCTCTGTACTAAGCATAAATCCTGAATCTTTCCAAAGCTTAAACCTGATTCCATAAGGCCAACCTTTGCACACATTTATCAAATCCTATGCTCAATTACTACTCACTTCTTCTTCCCTTAGCTGTAATAACGCACTGTGAAAATTACCAACTGACACCTTCAAACGACGCTGTATTGCACAATCTCTACGACATCATACCCATCCTACACCTGTTCTCATTTACCAACTTTACCAGACCGTCCGCTCCTCATGGACATCTACTAAATGCGCGACTATAATTTCTAATTCACATCTATGTTGCATCCTTCTTCATATCGAACAACTCCTCTCTGTTGTATCCAATCTTCCGTTGAAATAGCGAATATTTCAATTTAAGCCCGTGGACACAATCACCGTCCACTAAAATTCTCAAATCGCTCCAAACTTCTCCTCAAGATGTGCAACTATCTTACCACAGAACTCATATGCCACACTGCCACTCTCCCACTTTGGTCAAACTCACTCCTTTAAGCAACTGCTCGACTTTCGCTTCTTACACCTGGCCTTCTAGAAATTTAACCATTGACTGACACTCCCCACGTGTCTTTCCTCATCGTATGCTGCCCAGTTGTTGCCTCAAATAAATATCTTTCTCTGTAGCACTCAAACAAGCAGACCACCACAAATTCAAAACTCTCTGAAGATCATCTTTCTCGAGCCGTCGACGCTAGAAACACCGATCCGATCATGAACCACCGCACACCGTGATCTCTAACAACCGCTTCCCAGACACCATTTCACAATACCGTACCACGAAGGAAAATCTGAAGAAGATCATAACACTGGCGAACTTAACACATTCTATTTGATCAAATACGACGATTACCACATCACAGATGAAGATTCCACCTCACTTGAAAACACCAAGTCTTATTACTCTATCAACCCAAACTCGAACGATTCTAGTCCAATTGCCTTACCTTCGCCGGAAATAAGATACCGAATTCTCGGAATCATGCTCTCGGTAGATCTCCTATCAAGTCATTCATTGCCCCGACGTATGGTCAAGCATCCTACCATCACATCAACCACGTGCGATAACCAATCATAAGCATCATAGCAAATCTACGCATAACCTCAAAGCTCTCAGAAGTGCAGCTACCGAGCTAAAACAACATAATATCCTTCCGTAGAGCAATGAAAATAGCCTCAACCAACTGTTCATGGACTCGATTATAGCAAGCGCTTCGCGACGTGTAAGATTGAGTAAGAAGAAACGTAGGCATAAGCCTCAAAGGAATCAAACCGCACGATAAGGAATCAAGAAGTGAAGTACTCCGGCCTCTCGAAGATAAGTACCTACGTCTCCGTAGCGATCCACAAGACTCTACTAGACTTGCTCATGACTCGTGAGACCTAAGGGAACCTAGTGCTCTGATACCACGTTGTCACGACCCAAAATCCTAGGAAAGGTCGTGATGGAGCCTGACACCTCTGTCAGGCAAGCCAACACTAAAAGTTGATTGAATCTCTATTTTTAATATTTTGAAACCATTTATTTTCACTATATTAAATAATAATTAATGAACTTTACTGAGCAAATAACAATGTCTTACTAAATTCAAATAATAATTAAACTCCCAAAGTCATCCCAGAACCCGATGTCACAAGTGCATGAGCAGTTTTTAAGGAAAACCAAATGAAATAAAATAATCGTCCAGAATACAAATGGGACAATAAAGAAAGTACAATACATCCGAAGAAGACTCTGTTGGCTGTGGGTCGTCTCGAGGGGAGCAACTCTCCTAAGTCTCCAGGTCAGCCACATCACTGCGTCAAGCGGGGCCACTAGATATACATATACATGTGCAATAAAAATGCACAACCAGTGTAGCATGCGTACGAAAACAACGTGTATCCAGTAAGTATCTCGCTGGGGTCGGCAGGACATGGGAGCCTCAGCTCATGCATCGGTTTACCGAAATAACCTCTGCTCTCCCACTTCCTTCTATTCAAAAGGCGAGCAGACCTTAAACAAAAACGCCTAAGAGGGTTCTTCTTTATATATTACATAAGCCCTAAAGTAGGTAGCCCCGAAAGCCGAACTCAGCAGAGTGGGTTTTTGCTTGCCCCTTTATATCTTATTATTCAAACCTAAACGTCCTTATTTCAAAAAACAGCGCACCCCAATGATGGCCTTTTTGATCTCTTATGTGGTTGCACATTTCCATTATGTACTTTCTATGGGAGCCGTTTTTGATTTATTTGCAGGATTTCACTGTTGGGTAGCTACAGTAATTACAAGCTTAATTAGCGTCATACCTGTAGTAGGAAATACCATAGTGACTTGGCTTTGGGGTGGGTTCTTCATGGATTTGACTCTGGGATTGGGGAATTCCATGCCGGAGCCCAGAATTCCCGATTTGAATCTTCCCGCCGAAGAACCCCCAGAGGAACCCTATCAACCATAACCTCGAAGAGGTAGTGACGAGAGGTCGAATTTGACACTTGCTAGAGGTCAATTTTAATAAAATCAAGGGTGACACTAAGCATGGATATCATAGATAATTAACAAATAGTGATAGGAAATGACAACTTCTTTCACATTTACAAACTTTAAATCTCCGTCATTTCAGTTGACAACTTATAATTCAAGGCAAGTAAACAGTTAAAAAAAATCTCAGAAAGTACTAAGCAAATATCATGCGCAAGAAAAGTCGAGGGTCAAACAGCTCGAACCAATGATAAATGTAAACTGTGCACTGGCGAAGGGTCGAACGGCTCGAACCATAGATGCATCTATTACCCCGCTCGCGAATTTATCATGCGACGCAGTCATATATAAATAATAGAGTTACCCTGCTCGCGAATCATACATGCTACTCAGGTACTTATAGATACACACATTCACACAATAAATTCTCATTTTTTCAGGAAAATAATCACCCAAGGAGGTGATAAAATTCTCTTTCAATGGAGGCGAAGATAATATTTAAATCTTTTCCAGAAATTCATTTACCAAGTTCGATAAGGTTTAATCGTTTCCAAATTCATCAATAAAGTTACAAGTATGGCAAATAAAATATGTTTTTGGGTCTTATACTACCCGGACATAAGCATAATAGTAGCTACGCACGGACTCCCATCACCTCGTGTGTACGTATCCCCCACAAATAGCAACACATATTTAATTATTTCACCTATTGGGACAATTCCCTCTTACAAGGTTAGAAATGAGACTTACCTCGCTCCGCAACCAAATTCAAGATCCCAATAAATCTTTGCTTCGCGAATTCGTGTCCGAAAGCCTCAATTCTAGTCATAAACAATTCGAAATACTCAATACAAATCGTAGGAATTAATTTCATATGAATTTACTAATTTTTCGAATTAAAATCCGAAATTTAACTCAAAAATCGCCCATGGATCCCGCGTCTCGAAATTCGACGAAACTCATAAAATCCGACAACCCATTCCGATACGAGTTCAACCATGCAAAAATTATCGAATTCCGACATCAGATTGGCTTTCAACTCTTAAATTTTTGTTTTTTTGAAGATTTGCTAAAAATCAGATTTTCTTCAATAAATTCATGATGTAAATGAGTATGGAATCATGAAATATAATCAATACAGGATAAGGAACACTTACTCCAATGTTTTCCCGTGAAAATCGCCCAAAAATCGCCCAAGAACCGTGCTCCAAAAATCCAAAACGAAAATGAAGAAAATGAGCATTTTTGGTCCTTAAGTTTCTGCCTCATCCGTCACTAAAAGTCGTCATTAAAAGTCCACTAGAAACAACTTTACCAACTCCTATTGAATTGATCATAACTTTTTATATAAATGTCTAAATGATGAATGGTTTAACTTTATAGAAACTAGAATCAAAGGGTTACAACTTTTATGTTTTGTAAACTTTCAGATTCTTTATATATTTCGATATATAAGCTTCCAAAGTAGGCTGCTTGTTTCAGAAATTTCTTGGGAAATTGAAAAAACAGCTTTACCAACATTCATTCAATCGATCATAACTTTCTGTACAAATATCCAAATGATGAATGGTTTATCTTTCTGGAAACTAGAATGCAAGGGCTACAACTTTCTTGTTTTGAAAAGTTTCAGATTCATTATATATTACAAGATATGAGCTTCCAAAATCGACTCCATGCATCAGAAATTCTATGGTGAACAACTTCTGCAACAGAATTTCAGCAGCTTTCTTTGTCCGAAATCCATTCCGTTAACCTTACGGAATCCACCCGATGCCCTCGGGACCTTAATCAATTATAACAACATGTCCCAAAATATGATACGAACTCGCTCGAGGCCTCAAAACACATCAAACAACGACGAAATCATGAATCGCAACCCAATTCAAGCTTAATGGACTTTAGAACTTGAAACTTCTACATTCGATGCCGAAACCTATCAAATTACGTTCGATTGACCTCAAATTTTGCACAAAAGCTACATTCAACATTCCTATTCCTACTCCCGGAATTGAAATCCAACCCCGATATCAAAAAGTCAAACTCTCGGTCAAACTTTCAAAAAATCTTCTATTTTATAACTTTCGCCAAATGACCCCGAAATGACCTACGGACCTCCAATTCCACTTCCGAACACGCTCCCAACACCAAAATCACCATACGAAGCTATTCCCAGACTCGGAATCCCAAACGGACATCGATAACACTGAAACACACTTCATCCCAAATTTGTGAACTTCTTCCAAATTGCCAACTTCCAGAAAATACGCCGAAATGCTCCCGGGTCATCCGAGACCCAATACGGACTTACGATCAAGTTCGAAATTATCATACGGATCTGCTAGAACCTTCAAATCCTGATTCCGAGGTTGTTTGCTCAAAAATCACACTTTAGTCAATTCTTCCAACTTAAAGCTCCTGAAATGAGAATTTTCTTTCTAAATCAACTCTGAACTTCCCGAAATTCAATTTCGACCACGCATGCAAGTCATAATACCTGCAATGAAGCTACTCAGGGCCTCAAACCACTGAACGATGCGCTAGAGCTCAAAATGACCGGTCGGGTCATTACACCAGAGGCCGAAGCACTAGCATCTCATGGGGTACTCAGACTTCTCCCAGGCCTGGTCCTTCGTGCGGGTACCTCACACTTATTTCCAACCATCTGGTTTGCTATAACATCCTTCCAATGGCTTTGCATTCCATGCTCCTAACAAAGTCAAAAATCAACACTGCAGGAATAATACAATAAAAAAAATAAAAATAAGTAAATAAAATAAACTAAATTAAAAATAAAAAAATAAAGCTGGGTTGCCTCCCAACAAGCGTTTGATTTAACGTCGCGACACGACGTGAATCACTTTTTGCCTCCACCTCGAGCTTATGAATTGAACCCCAAATTTTGATTCAAGCTTATGATTATGGTCATGGGGCGGTGGAACGAATCTAACTGGCCCAAGAAAATAATGTAGTATTCTGCACTCATTGGCTTTTGTATGAGGTATGTAATCCTGACTTTCTGGCAAAAAGAATTCCAGAATATATGCACCTTGTTCCTCATTCCTTGACTCCTCAATTGGTTCGGATGACTCTATTTCCATATCATCATCCAAACATAATGTGGAAAAATGCTTGGAGTATGGACCAATGCGTTCAAACACATGAACTTTAGGACTTTCAACATCCTCAACATCAATGATACTAGAGTCAACAAAATTTATATCCTCAAAGTCCTTTGCTGGCTTTAGTCTCACTTCTTCAACATCGACATCCTCAAATTGTAGTTGGCTAGGTTGTTGATTTTCTACTCTGACCTCCCCAATTAACACCTCAAATTCATACTCTTCTTGGCTACTATCCTCTATATTGGCTTGTTGAGCATTAAAAGCTCCCACCACTTGACTCAATTGAGCCTCCAACTTGCGAATAAGCCTTTTGCCTTTCTAGCTGCAATTGTTTCTCATTATTTTGTTCCAGAAGGCACTTTAACATATCCTTGATCTCCTTCAGGTCTGCATCCCCTGGTTCTTTGTTCTTATTAACTTCACAATAAAAGGTAGAACCATCATAGTAAGGGGTTGGGATAAGATAAGAAATATAAGCACAACCATAAAAGTGACCATTTTGACCATCACACATATCACACACATTCCACACATAAGATTGAGATGGTGCATATAACTCGCTCTCGGGAATATTTTGATAATTTTGTCCTGGGTGATTTCCTCCACAATATGCATAACAAGGATCAAAAGTAAAATTACCAACACCCATATTCGCATAATTCCATGATCCCATGTTTTTCAAATTAACAAATAAAACTAAAATAAAGAAAAATAAAATTAAATACTAAAAAAAGTTCAAACTTGAAACCTAACAATATGTACACCTAAAGCTACACCGTTAGTTCCCAGGCAACAACGCCAAAATTTGATCACGCCCAACTCTAGTCCTAAAAAGGATAAGCGGTCGCTGCAAATATAATCCGATCTAAAAGTCCGGAGTCGAATCCCACAGAGAGCTAAGATTTCGCTATAACTATTCAATATCACAAAGAAGACAAGCTCGACTAAATTTCTAAGTTATAAAGATTAAGATTTTTATATCTAACTAATTAACTAAGAAAATAAAGCAGTAAATTAACAACTAAATATACTAAGGGTTGGAGATTAAATTTAGGAGGTCTAGCGTTATGATTTCCCCAATTGCCGGAATTATTCCAGCTATGTTCCCTACAATTTCGCATATGTATTCTCTACTGATCATGAGCACTTTAAGTATCGTAATTATCTCTCGAGCAACTACAACAATTTACTAGACATATTCTCTCGAACTACGCTAGTTAGCTTTATCTAATCGCTCACTATGACCACGTCAAGGCTTCGTTATTTCTAAACCTACCTTTAAACCCGCTATATTGATTTCTCACATACGTTAGGAGTGACGTTGTTCAACAACCACCTAAATATGTATCCTTTCTCAAGCAACACATAATAAATAGGCACAGTCAATCGATGGCCATTCAATCAACAACAATAAACACGTAGTTGAACAATTAGAGAAATCCAACGGCTCAATTATATAAAAACATAACAAGAATTTATCCTACAAAAGGTTCCTCAAAACCCTAGATAACAAATTAGTTATTCATAATAGTATGTAAAACTACAATAGTAGAAGTCATAACCAACAATGAAAAATAGGAAGAGGAAGGAAAAACTCGTAGAAGAATTCCCCGCCTTGCTCCTATTGTGTCTCTGCCTCCTTAGGTCGAATTTGTGTCAAAAGTATGTCCAACCTATTCAAAATATCATTTTTTCATGTATATATACCAAGTAGGGTCGGGCCCAAACAATTATACCTTCTCCTACGCGAAAAAGGACAGTTTTTCAGGTCTGGAGTAGCGCGGTCGCGCTAAGCCACGCTAGTGGCCGCGCATATCGAAAAGTTTCTGCCCCATTTGCGCATCAGGTCCGCGGTCGCGGGTTCGACCGCGTTTGTCACCCTGTTCCATTTAGAATTTGGGAAAACGTAAAACATAAAAGTTGTATCCCTTTGAGTTAGATTTCCAACCATATATTATATAGACCAAATAGAGTTTGGACCAAAGAGTTATGTCTATTTTAATAGACAGTACACAATATGCCTCCTCAAGTCTTTGTTTGTTCTTAACTATCAAATTTGACCCCCGAACACGATCCCGACTTAATTCCTTTGGCTTTTACTCAGACTTCAAAGCTCCAAATCACTTGAATTCATTCCATAACATCTATATAGCTCGGAATTACTCCTACAAGGCATAAAACACACAATTAATGCAAAATACTAGCGATTAAAGCCCAAACTCAATTAAAGTGCAGTAAACTAGAGTGTAATAAGCGACTAAAATACGCAATTATAACCTATCATCAGCTTCCCTTCGCGAACGCGTCAGTGCTCACGCGAACACACTGAGTACTGTCGCCCAGCACTTAAAACAGTAGAAAAACGAGATTTTAGCCATAACTTCATATTTTCAAAGCCAAGGAAGCTTAGGGGCGATTTTTGAAGGGGATTTCACCACCAAGTTCTAGATTTGTGTTCTTAAACTCGTTTTTTTCATTTTCCATTAACACCCATAAGATTTCTAGGCCTAAATCTTGTTCTTGAAGGGTAGAAACTTAGGGATTTTAGGAGAATTAGGGATTTTACAAATTTGGGAATTTAGACCTCGATTTGGGGTCGGATTCTGAAATTAATTATATATTCGGGCTCGTGGGTGTATGAGTGATCGGGTTTTGGTCCGAACCTCGTGATTTGACCAAGCGGGCCCGGGGTCAATTTTTGACTTTTTGGGAAGAATGATAGAAAACTCATAATTAAGCACTGGGGTTGAATTATTTAACATTTATTGATATTTTTAAGCTAATTATGTCTAGATACAATCGAATTGGAGGCGGATTCTAAAGGGAAAACGGTAATTAAGGCTTGAGTTTGGTCGTGGAATTCAAGGTAAGTGTTTGGCTTAACCTTAGCTTGAGGAAATAGGTATTGTGTCTTATTTGCTATGTGTTAGTATAATGTGCAACGTATAGGTGTAGTGACGAGTATCTGTACATTGGTGTCAAGCATGCCGAGAGTCGAATATTGTGATTTATGTGATTTTTCATTAAACATTTACTTGAGTTTAATTTGACAATTATCTATGTTGGTGGTGTTTCAGTGGTATTGATCATTGTTGGGTATTGGTTCGAGTTGAGAATTACTACGTGAAATTGAGCAACTAGGTGAGATTGGTTATATCTGTTTTTCCTTGTCGGGATGATATTGATTCTACTGTTGACTCCCTTGCCGGGACATTATGGATTTATTATTGTTGTTTGTATTGTTGATTTCCTTGCCGGATTGTTGTTATTGATTTGTTGGGGTGAGGAAGAGTATAAATCACGAAGGGTGATGCTGTGATGTTTTCTATTAATTTATTGTGAGGATGAGAGTAAAAGCACGACGGGTGATGCTGTGCCGTTTCTATTGATTTATTGTGAGGATAAGAGTAAAAGCACGAACGGTGATGCCGTGCCATATTATGATATTAAAAGCACGAAGGGTGATGTCGTGCCGTTTCTATTGATTTATTGTGAGGATGAGAGTAAAAGCACGAAGGGTGATGCCGTGCACTTGTTCTTTGTGCTGTTAATTATGTTGTTTAAATTGATATCAAATTTGTTGCTCTACTTCGTTATTTCCATTATTTGATATTTCCTCCCCTCAGCATGTTCCCCTTCCTTTGTATTTAGCTGCTTATTTCTTGTTGTTATTATTTTCTCCGTATATGATTAAACTGCACAGGTTTAGTTGGTTGTCGTGTCCTAGACTCGTCACTACTTTGCTGAGGTTAGGCTCGACTCTTACTCAGTACATGGGGTCGGTTGTACTGATGCTACACTCTACACTTTTGTGCAGATCCCGG
>MDKI01155645.1:0-27465 GCA_005239505.1 Nicotiana paniculata | reverse complement strand
CCATTTTATTTTCCACCATTTCCCAATTCATACTCTTAGACTTTTAAGCCCAATGCTTAAAGTGTTTAAGCCCAATGCTTAAAGTCCAACAAACATAAACCCCTAATTTATTTTCACGGCCCCATATTCCCACTTCGCCGCTGTTTTCCCTTTTATTCCGTAAAGAAAGCATAAAAACTACCACTACAAGCATAGAACTCCCAATTCTTATTGTTATCAATGGATTGAATTTGGTTTTATTTTTTGGAGAATTCGTGTTGCATTTGCTGGCCTTTTTCTGCTTTTTCTCAAACGGTAAGAGTAGTATGTTTATTTATTCAATTCCTTTTTCTTGTCTGTTTAACAGTATAATGCTAAATCTTTCTGGGTTTATCCAATTTTCTTTTCATTTTATTCATCAATGGCTAAATGAGTATGAAATTAAAAGAAAAAAACAGTCTTTATTTTATTTGCTATAAACAGTCTGTGCTAAATACCTTTTCTGTGTGTATTCAAAGAGTAGGAGTAATGTGTTAATTTATTCAATTCTTTTCCTTGAGCTGTGTAACATTATAGTGCTAAGTCTTTGTGGGTTATCCAATTTCCCCTTATGTGTTTCATTAAAGGCACCAAAAAGGATGTCTTTTGATATTAAAAAAATGGTCTTTTATTATTTGAAATAAAGGGTGTAGTTGATATGATTTTCCATGAATTAATATATTCCCTGATTTGCTTATTTAAATGGAGTAATGTAGTCAATGAAGATGAATAAGGCCATATCATCTTGTTTGGAACAGAAGCCTTGTTGTTGTTTAAGTACAAAAACAGGTGACATATGATAATTGTATAAGGCATGATAGACTACTGATCATAGGGTCTTTATGACTTTTTAATTAATTTTAAGGATTAAGAATGTTGTGAAAATGTTGGTTAAAGCAAGATAAGTTGGGATACTTGTAAATGAAAATGACTTTTGCCTATAAGTAACTCATAAGTGAGTTAGGCCATATTTCTCCTTTTTGTGGAAGAAGAAAATGATTTCAAGAATTCAAGGTAAACAAACTGATGTTTTATACTTCAATACCACACAAGACGGGGCCATTTGTGTGGTGTCTAATTTTTCGCGTGCACTGATTATAGAAGGACCTGGTTCTTCTAAGTATTCTTTAATCTACTATTGCTAAAATAGTAATGCGGAAAGTAAAGAACACAAGTATTTTTATGTGGAAAACACTTTACTCAAAAGGTGAAAAAACCACGATCTACTACTCAGTAGGATTTTCCTCAAAACACCACAAGAAAACCTGCATAATCAACATCAGCATATCCCACCACCAGATTGAAATTACTACTTTTTGGATACCATAGACAAAGGTCAGTGGTGCCTTTTAGGTATCTCATAATCCTCTTGACAGCAGTCAAGTGAGACTCGTTTGGATTTGCCTGAACTCTAGCACAAAGGCCTACACTGAAAACAATGTCAGGTCTGCTAGCAGTGAGATACAACAATGAGCCAATCATTCCCCTATATAACTTCTAATCAACAGATGAACCATGTTTATCTATATCTAATTTTGTAGTTGTTGCAATAGGAGTGTCAATTTCTTTGGAATCTTCCATTTTAAACCTTTTAAGCAACTCTTTTACATACTTCTGTTGATGGATCATAGTTCCATTTGAATTTTGTTTAATTTGTAAGCCTAAAAAGAAATTAAGCTCACCTATCATGGTCATTTCAAATTCACTCCCGATTAGCTTAGCAAATTCTTTACTTAACTTATTAGCAGCTTCTCCAAAGATCATATCATCAACATATATCTGAATCACCAAGAGATCTATGGCTATGGAGATACATTAGAGAGGGTGAGGAGTTTTGGCAGAAAATAATAGATGCCATTTATGGTGCAAAGATTGGGTGGAAACAAAATCCTTCCCAACTGAGAAGCTATGGCAGGATTTGGAAAACGATTGGTGGCTGGTGGGACGAATTTTTACTGCATACTAGTTTGGTGATGGGAAATGGTGGTAGGATTTAATTTTGGCTGGATAATTAGTGTGGTAATGAGAGCTTCAAAAGCAGATTTCCAGATCTATTTAATTGTGTGTTGAATAAAGAGGGCTATGATGCAGGTTTTAAAGCAGAATCAGGATGGAATGTTACTTTCAGAAGAAACCTGAACGACTGGGAAGTGGATAGTTTTTGTGAACTGCTCCAACTTCTGAATTCATGTTCATTAGATCAACACAAAACAAATAGGCTAATTTGGATCGGCAACAGGGATAACATATTCAAAGTGAATAATTGTTACAAAAGGTTGCAACAACAAACTAGTCAGGGAACTCCAAACTGGCCTTGAAAGATGATTTGGAGAAGAAAAACACCTATGAAAGCAGCTTGTTTTGGTTGGCTAGTAGTTAGGGACGCCTACCAAACTCCGCATAAGTTACAGAGGAGAGGGTTTTCTCTGTGCAGTAGATGTTATTTTTGCAACTCAGAGGAGGAAACAGTTGAACATTTCGTCTTGCATTGTAAATTTTCAAGACAATGTTGAGAATTTTTCTTGAACATAATGGGCATATCTTTGGTGCTACCTCAGAAGATTAGTAGCTTGCTGGAAATGTGGCAATCCCAGAGAGTAAAAAGAAGCTTAAAGCAAATATGAAAAACTATTCCCAATTGCATAATGTGGACTTTATGGCTGGAGCGAAATAAAGCATGTTTTGAGGGAAAGAGACTGCAGATTGCTAGAGTAAAAAAACAAATGTATTAAAAATTTGTATTCTTGGTTGTATAGCAGTTCTTTAGATGAGATGGACCAGTATTTGGATTTTTTGCACTTGTTAGGAGAAAATACATAGTATGAATTAAGTAAGAGTGGTAGTCTGGTCCTGTGCTTCTTTTCTATGTACCATCTTTGCACCAATTATAATAAAATCTTTACTTATAAAAAAAAGAATAAAGTATTATCAATTTTACTTCTCCTGTAGCCATGTTCAAGCATGAATTTTGATAATCTTTCATACCATGCTCTTGGAGCATGCTTGAGTCATTATTTTATCAAGTTTGTACACATGATCAGGACATTCCTTGCTTTCAAAGCTTGGAGGTTGCTTGACAAATACTTCTTCCTTTAGATAGCCATTGAGCAAAGCACTCTTGACATCCATCTGATGGAGAGTGAATTCCATGTAAGCAGCAAAGGCTATGGGGAGTCTTATTGCTTCCAACCTTGCAACTGGAGCAAATTTTTCATCGTAGTCTATGCCCTCCTCTTGACTATATCGTTGAATCACCAATCTTGCCTTGTTCCTTGTAACTGTTCCATCTTCATCAAGTTTGTTTCTGAAGACCCACTTTGTGCCAATTACTAATCTGTCCTTGAGTCTTAGTACCAGATGCTAAACTTGACCCCTCTTAAATTGGTTGAGTTCATTTTGCATTGCATTTACCCTGTCTGCGTCCTGCAAAGCCTCAACAATATTTTTAGGTTCAATAAGAGATAAGAAAGCATCAAAAGCACAAAGATTCTTCAATGAAGATATGGTTTTGATTCCAGTGGTTGGATCAATAATTATGTTCTCAATGGGATGAGAACTTTGATACTTGTAAGGTTTCACAACCAACTAGTTTCCCTTAGATGTTCCTTTAATGTTTTGTTGCTGAGGAACAAGTTCATGGACAAGTTCCCTTGAGGTTTGAGTATCACATCCTCTTTGTTCTATTCCCCCTATCATGTTGCCCTTGGTGGAAGGACCTGTTCCATCACCTGTTCTTTCCTCTATTACAGCTTCAGTCCGTGTTGTGGTTTCATTTGAGTTTCTTACCAGCCCAATTGCTTCATTGTCATGTTCCTATCTCTCAGACAGAATGTTAGTTTCACCAGAAACCAAATGTACACTTTTTTCTACACACATAGTTCTTTTGTTATAGATCTTATAAGCTTTACTATATGGAGAATATTCCAAGAATACTCCTTCATCACTTTTTGGATCAAACTTACCTAGGGAGTCTTTACCATTATTCTGCACAAAGCACTTGCATCCAAATGCCCTAAGATAGGATATGTTTGGCTTTTTCCCTTTAAGTAACTCATAAGAAGTCTTCTCTACAAAAGGTCTAGTCATGCACCTATTTATGATGTAGCACACAGTGTTCACAGCTTTTGCCCAGAAATTATGGGGCAGTTTACTAGATAGAAGCATAGTCCTAGCCATATCTTCAAGTGTCCTATTCTTTCTTTCAACTACTCCGTTTTGTTGTTGTGAGAAAGCACGGGAGAAAATATTATTTGATTAATAATCTATGTTACAATAAGCCCTATTTATATTTATATGTATACATAACACATAACCTACTCCTATTACATAAAAGGACTAGGACTAATTACATACATTTAAATAACTATTCTAACACTCCCCCTCAAGCTGGTGTATATAAATCATATGTATCGAGCTTGTTACATATGTAATTAATACGAGGACCTGTGAGAGACTTTATGAAAATATCTGCAAGCTGATCATTCGACTTCACAAACTTTGTAGCAATATCTCCCGAGAGTATATTTTCTCTAACAAAGTGACAACAATCTCAATGTGTTTAGTTCTCTCATATAACATTGGATTTGACGCAATATGAAGAGCAACTTGATTATCACACACAAGTACCATCTGACTTATCTCACCAAATTTCAACTCCTTGAGCAACTGTTTGATCCAAATTAGCTCACATGTCGCCATAGCCATTGCTCGATATTCTGCTTCTGCAATAGACCGAGCAACCACATTCTGTTTCTTTCTCTTCCATGACACCAAATATCCTCTTACTAAGACACAATATCCAGATGTAGAACGTCTATCAAAAGGTGATCCTGCCCAATCAACATCTGAGTATCCAATGATCTGCTCATGGCCTCGATCCTCAAACAATAAGCCTTTGCCTGGAGCTGATTTTATATACCGAAGAATGCGGACAACTGCATCCCAATGACTATCACAGAGAAAATTCATAAACTGACTCAGAACACTCACAGGAAATGAAATGTCAGGTCTAGTCACTGTGAGGTAATTTAATTTACCAATCAACCTCCTATATCTTGCAGGATCGCTAAGAGGCTCTCTCTGTCCTGGCAGAAGTTTAGAATTCGGATCCATCAGAGTGTCAACAGGTCTACAACCTGTCATTCCTGTCTCCTCAAGAATATCTAAGGCATACTTCCGTTGTGAGATCACAATACCTGAGCTAGACTGAGCGACCTCAATACCTAGAAAATACTTTAATCTGCCCAGATCCTTAGTCTGAAAGTGCTGAAAGAGATGTTGCTTCAACTTACTATTACCATCCTGATCATTGCCGATAATAATAATATCGTCAACATAAACGACCAGATAAATACAGAGATTTGAAGCAGAATGTCGATAAAATACAGAGTGATCAGCTTCACTACGAGTCATGCCAAACTCCTGAATAACTGTGCTGAACTTACCAAAGCAGGCTCAAGGAGACTGCTTTAGACCATAGAAGGACTGGCGCAACCGACATACAAGGCCACTAGACTCCTCCTGAGCAACAAAACCATGTGGTTGCTCCATATAAACCTCATCCTCAAGGTCACCGTGAAGAAAAGCATTCTTAATGTCCAACTGATAGAGAGGCCAATGGAGAACATCCATGTATAGAAAAATGCGGATTGATGCTATTATAGCCACGGGAGAGAAAGTATCACTGTAATTGAGCCAAAATATCTGAGTATACCCTTTGGCAACAAGACGAGCCTTAAGTCGATCAACTTGGCCATCTGGACCAACTTTGACTGCATACACCTAACGACAACCAACAGTCGATTTACCCGAAGGAAGAGGAACAAGCTCCCAAGTACTACTCGTATGTAAAACAAACATCTTGTCAATCATAGCATGTCGCAACCCGGGAAGAGATAGTGCTTCACCTGTAGACTTAGGGATGGAAACAGAGGACAAAGATGACACAAATGCACAATGGGATGATGACAGACGATGGTAACTTAAACAGACATAATGAGGATCAGGATTAAATGTGGACCGTATACCTTTTCGTAGTGCAATCGGTTGATTAAGAGGAGACAAGTCCGCAGTATTAGCAGGGTCAGGTGCATGACGTGAATCAGCTGCACCTGTTGTTGGATGCGGACGACGATGATAAGTCAGAAGTGGTGGAGCTGTAGAAGGTTGAACTGGACTAGGTGGTGGCACTGGAGCTATAGTTGGTGGCACTGGACTCGGTGGTGGCATTGAAGCTATAGGTGGTGGAGCTGCAACTGGAGCTGTAGGTGGTGGAGCTGCAACTGGAGCTGTAGGTGGTGGAACTACAACTGGAGCTATGGAGGAAGATGAATGAGAGATAGCGACTGAATCTCCAAAACACGAAACTAATAGCACGTCAGAAATATCTAAGTGATTAACTGGACCTGTGAAGTATGGTTGGGTTTCAAAGAAGGTAACATCAGCAAACATAAGAAACTGCTGGAGGTTAGGAGAATAACATCGATATCCCTTTCTTGGGTAACCCAGAAATATGCACTAGGAGTTAACTTATCTTTTCTTGGAGTAAGGTCATGAACAAAACACGTACTCCCAAAGACACGGGATGGGAGAGAGAACAAAGGTAAGTGGGGAAACATGACAAAGAATGGAACTTGATTCTGGATAGCTGAAGAGGGCATACGATTAATAAGATAACAAGATGTAAGAACTAGCGGAACATGAGACTGTATGAGTAGAGTACAAGCAATTTCAATAAGATGTCTATTCTTTCTTTCAGCTACCCCATTTTGTTGGGATGTGTAGGGACAAGATGTTTGATGAATAACCCCATGGGAGTTCATAAACTACTGAAATTGGGAAGACAAATACTCTAGGGCATTATCACTACGAAATGTGCGGATAGAAACCCCAAATTGATTTTGAATTTCAGCGTGGAAGGTCTGGAAAATTGAAAACAATCAGATCGATTTTTCATCAAAAATATCCAAGTGCACCTGAAATAATCATCAATAAAACTGATAAAGTAGCGGAATCCCAAGGTAGAACTAACCCGACAAGGACCCCAAACATCTGAATGGACTAAAGTAAAATGTGACTCTGCTCGATTATCAAGATGCCGCGGGAAATGGGAGCGGGTATGCTTACCGAGTTGACATGACTCACAATTTAGAGTGGACAAGTGAGATAAGCCATGTACCATTTTCTGAAGTTTTGACAAACTTGGATGTCCCAACCGTTTATGTAATAAATCAGGTGAATCAGTAATGAGACAAGTTATTGAAGTAAGACAAGATGCGAGTCCATGTGATTTTGCAAGGATAAGGTAATAAAGTCCATCTGATGCACGTTCGGTACCAATGATCCACCTTGTACGGCGTTCCTATATAAAAACAAGGTCATCAAGAAATAAAACAACATATTTAAGTGATTTTGCTAAGCGACTAACGGCGATGAGATTAAAAGGACTACCGGGAACATAAAGAACTGAGTCTAAAGGTAAGGAAGTAAGTGGACTTGCTTGACCTATTTCAGTTGCCATGGTTTGAGACCCATTGGCCATTGTGACTGTTGGAAGAGATTGATAATAGAAATACTAGTGAAAAGAGATTTGTTACCAGAAATATGATCAGATGCGCCTGAGTCAATGATCCAAGACTTAGAGGTTGAAGATTGGGAGTCACAAGTCACGCTACTATCTGTTTGAACAACATAAGCTATCTCTGAAGATGTCTGTTTACATGCTTTATACTGAAGGAACTCCATATAAACTAGTATAGAAATCATCTGAATTGCACTGGATCCAGTGGATTGTGAGTCAAAGGCTTGTGATACGAATGCCATTGTAATGTTTACAACGGAAACAAATACTTTTTTTTTTGGAAATACTGTTCACGTCGGAAAAATATAAAAGTGAACGGAATTTGATTTGAACTAGATGGGTAGGTTCGGAATTGTGAGGAGAGCAAGCTGTCCTGAAGAAGTTTCGCGCCAGAAATTTTTTGTTGCTGGCGCATGGCAGCTTTTCTGCCGGAGAAATTTTAATGGGTTGGTCGCCCACGGGTGATCTACCTAGTGGTGTTGTTGGTTTTTGCACAACACTGACAGAAAGTGACTTTCATGTAGACAGGCCTTAGGTCACCGAAAAAATTGCACGATGACTAAGTTCTTTCTTCCCGGTTAACATTGGAATGACGAACAACTATGTTTTCTCACTAATGCTCTGGTACCATGTGAGAAAGCACAAGAGAAAATATTATTGATTAATAATCTATGCTAAAATAAGCTCTATTTATATTTATATGTATAATAACACATAGCCTACTCGTATTACATAAGAGACTAGGACTAATTACATACATTCACATAGCTATTCTAATAGTCGTGGAGTCCTAGGAGTAAAAATATTATGATCTATGCCATGCTCATCACAAAATTTAGCAAATTTAGCATTCTCAAATCCAGTACCATGATCAGACCTAATTGATGTAAGTTGATTGCCTGATTGTTTCTGAGTTTTTCTAACAAAAGAAGTAAACATGTCAAATGCTTCATTTTTAGATGTTAAAAACAATGTCTAAGTATACCTAGAATAATCATCAACAAACACCATCATATATCTCTTACCACCTCTGTTTAATGTTCTCATTGGACCACAAAGATCCATATGGACCAGTTCCATCGCCCTGGTGGTGTTTACCATTTTCTTGCTTTTAAAAGAGGATCTTACCTGCTTCCCCCTTGCACAAGCCTCACAAACTTTATCTTCCTTGAACTTGATGTTAGGCAGCCCTATCACCAGGTCCTTGGAGACTAATTTCTTGAGTTGACTCGGACTGGCATGTAAGTCTCTTGTGCCAAAGGAGGGGATCATTAACCAACATACTTAAGCAAGTGAGTTCATTTTCTGAAAGCGTGGACAGATCTACAACATATATGTTGTTCACTCTTTTTCCTTGAAAGAAATATTGTCAGTGGTAAGATTAATTTTTAAGCGTTTGGTAGAGGTGAATGCTACCATTTTACCTCTATCACACAATTGTGATATATTTATTGGACTGTACTTCAGTCTATCTATCAAGTAGACATTCTCAATAGAGTGAGAATCAGTCTTACCTACCTTTCCAACCCCAATGATTTTACCATTTTTCCCATTTCCAAAAGAGTCATTACTTACTTTGAGGTTCTCAAGTGAAAGGAACTGGTTCTTATTACCTGTCATGTGCTTTGAGCAGCCACTATCCATGTACCATATTGGCTGCTCCCCTTTACTTGGGTCCCTTTTTATAAGCAAAAGAATGAATTAAATTCTTTTTAGCCCAACTTGGTAGCCTATTTTCTTGGTTCTTTTGATTTGCCTTTTTTTTTGCAGTGCATTCACTTTTATAGTGACCTGTTTTACCATAGTGTGTGCAAATCTTGTTCTCAGGAAGTGTGGGGTACTTGCTTTTGGGATCCAATTTAGGTGACAGATTCCCAAAGCCAAGTCCTCTTCTGTTGCTACTATGATGTTCTTGTAACCATGAAAGTTAATCGGAGGACCTGTTCCATTTACAAGTTCTGTCTAGCTCATGTTTGACCTTACTTAGATCCTCCTTTAGAATTCTTACCTGCTTATCCCTCTTATATAACTCATCTTTCATTTTTCCTACATTTTCTTCTAGAGTGAGTTGTGTGTGATCAACTGTCTTCTTACCTGTTCCTAATTTCAGTTTTAAATTTTCAGATCATGAACCTGGTTCTTCAAAGTAGTATTTTCACTTATAGTTTCACTAACCCTGAGTTCCAAGTTTTGGCACTTTGCTTTCAAAATCACACATTCTTTAGACAACTGTTCCTTTTCATTGTTTACATCCTCAGATTCATCAATTAGATCTAGAATTAACTCAGATAACCTTTCTTTAGACAAAAAATTAATCTTGTCTTTGAGATGAATTACACTTATCTCAGTTTCCTCATCAGATTCTCCAATGGTGATAAGTGCTTTTTCATCCCCATCATCATCATCTGAGCTTTCTCCCCCAGCAACGACCATAGCGTTGGTTGATCTTTTGTTTTTCTTGGTTGAACTTGTTCCTTCGTTCAACTCTTTCCTTCTTCCATTCAATTTTCTATTTAGGATAGTTCTTGATGTGGTGATCAGTCTTCCCACATTTGTAGCATCCTTCATTGGTTTACTTTTCAGGAACCTTTGACTTGCTGTAGCTTCCACTTCTCGAAGGACCCTTTCCTTTCCGCAGGTACTTCTTGAAATTCTTGGTGATCATAGCTATTTCATCATCTTCTAGATCAGAACCTTCAGTGATTCTGAGTGCCAGACTCCTTTCCTTCTTAGGTACATCCATTTTCATGGTTTATCTCCTAAGTTCATAGGCATTAAGATTTCCAATTAATTCATCCAGTGAGAGGGTGATAATGTTCTTTGATTCCTGAATGACAGTGATTTTTCTCTCCCAAGTAACATGCAGAACCCTTGTCAAAATCTTCCCGACTCTATCTTCTTCAGGGATAATCCTTCCACGAGACTTTAGTTCAGTTGTTAATGTGGTGAATCTTGTGTACATTTCTTGAATGGTTTCTCCTTCCTTCATAGTAAAGTTCTCATATTGAGAGTATAATAGAGTTCCTATGGATCTTTTCACCCGAGGTGTTCCTTCATGAGCCACTTGCAGAGTGTCCCAAATTTCTTTAGCAGTGGTACAACTTTGGATTCTACTGTACTCGTCTGGACCAAGTCCATAAACAAGCCATTTCTTGGCTTTAGCATTCTTCTCCCATTTTTTCAAGTCCCGAGCAGTGCAGTCAGCTCTAATCTTTGGCACATCTACTCCTTCAATATTTTTCTTCAGGGTAGTCAGTCGACTATCGGTGACAATGTCCCGTAGCTCATAGTCCTCTCCTATGATGTGATCTCTCATCCTGTTTTTCCACCAGGAGTAGTACTGGCCGTTGAAGAGTAATGACCTAGCAGTGGATTGCCCTTCCCAATTTTCAGGTGGTGGCACTCATCTTTATTTTCTCCTAATGTGTTAGCGTCTTCAAGGATAACCTGCTCTGATACCAATTGATGCTTTATACTTCAATACCACACAATAAGGGGGAATGGTGATTTGTGTGGTGTCCAATTTTTCGTGTGAGCTGATTATAGAAAAACCTGGTTCTTTTAAGTGTTCCTTAACCTACTGTTGCTTAAATAGTAAATGTGGAAAGTAAAGAACACAAGTATTTTTACGTGGAAAACACCCGACTCAAAAGGTGAAAAAGCCACGACCTACTATATTTTCCCCAACACTTCACTAAATCACTGAGCCAAAACAACATTTACAAAACTCTTTGTAAACCTAAGGATAAACTTAATCCCTTTGTAGTAGCCAATCTCTAACTGTTGCGACAACTTCAAGTTTATTCTAACTTGAATACTCAGAGTACCTAATACAATTGCCTCTAGATAAAGCTGAAAGGTACAATTTGAAAACCACATACTACAATTTAACTAGAATAAAAGACAAACACTTTGAACTGGTTCTTCTATCTGGTTCATGTAGCGTCAGGTTCGCACACTTGAATCACACAAGAATTGCTAGCAAAATACCTTGCTATTTTGCTCTCAACTCACGTTTAACTTCTGCTTTTGAGCGTGCTTCCAAAATGAGAATATCCTGCAATATATATAGTTAGTAGATCAAGAAACAACAAGAGTTCTAATGCTACTCTTACTTGGTGGAAGAGTTCTAGTTGTTCTCAACTTCTAACTCCTCCCTTATCTTGAATGGTGTTTTCTTTGAGTAAGGAGTCCTTCTCCTTATCAATTATGCAACCTTTTCGATCAGGAAATATCAGATATACCAAGTTAAGCTTATCTCCTTCACGTGCATCCCTTATGCTCGAATCTGCCTGTGTAGGTGTCCACATGGGATGGACCTGGTTCATGCTTGAACTTCCTTTGTCAATCTTCAAAACAAAACTTCACTTGGGCCAACACAAACACTTATTTTGTGATATCAGACACATCTATCCAGAATGTATGAATGCTAGCATCGGACAAAGATGCTACTATTATTTTGATAAAATTGTATTGCAGTATTTCAGTCCAACTCTATCTTTAGTCATTGCTTGTCGATTCTTTGCTTGAAGTGAATTCTTAGATTGCTATTACTACTTGTTGTTTTCTTATTATCTTTCGCTTCGGTTTTTATCTTGTTGTTCTTACTAGTTCTTGCCACGGCTTCTTTTTATCTTTTCTTGAGCCGAAAGTCTATCGTGAACAATGTCTCTACCTTTCCGGTATATGGCTAAAGTTTAACTACGCACTACCCTCTCCAAACCCTACTTATAGGATTTTACTGGGTTTGTTGGTATTGTCTTCGCTTGAAGTGGACCCCCCTCCCTCCCCCCAAACTCTCACAATCAAGTGCTGCAAAGTTTCATATTAGCCTAGTAGTATTGTAGTAATGTCATTTTTAGCATTTGGCTTGTTCAGGTTCGTGCTACTTATTGATATTATAGGTGATGATCGTTTGAGCTACGTTGTTCTCTATCCGAGGGCTGCGTACATCTTACCCTCCCCAGACCCCACTTGTGGGAAATTATTGGGTCCGTTGTTGTTGTTGTTGATCGTTTGAGCTACAACTTTAGGCTGCAAGTTAACCTTAAATTAAAGTCTTATTCAGTCTAGAATAGCTTATCTTATTTGCTAATTCTTTGTCGTGCTTATATCTATCAGATCTGTTTGAGTTTGAAAACTGAATCATTGTTTTATTCCTAGACTGACAATGGCGGAGAGCCACATAGATAAAAGACTTGCTGTTATTTTAGCGGTAGATGTCATTGCTGGAAATGCTGATCTTTTATCTGAAATTCTACTCCGTTTACCTGCAAGATCTCTCATCAGGTTGAGTCTAGTATGCAAATTTTGGTGCTCAATCATTACCAGCATGCACTTTAGGCTTAGTCATTGTCGTACTGTTGCATTTTCTAATGCTATAACCCCGTCTGGGATCTACTTTTACGATTGCCTAACCAATCTCCAGAAAGTCGAATCCCTTCCTCTTTCTGATAATGTAACTAGCCTACCTCCTCTTCCGCTCCTTGACCCAATGACTTTAAAAAAAGGAGATGCAATTCAGGTTATATATACAAGTCAAGGTTATGCAATCTTGCAATGGCCTGTTAATGTGCGTGATGAAAACTGAAGCAGGGAATATCAAACTTGGTATTGTTTACATTCCTGCAAATAAAGCGTGGTGTCCATTGCCGAGCCCCTATGACAAGTATTATAGTAATGTCTATTATAATCTGATATTTGATCCTTCAGAACCACCTTATTACAAAGCTTTGTGTATTAAGTGTTTGGGTTCCTATTGGACGGATGTTGAAGCGAGTGTGTATGTGCCAGGGAGGAGTCATGGAGATCTTGTTGTCGTTTCTCTCCACCCTATGATATGCGCTTTGACAGTGGAGTGTTTTGGAATGGTGCAATTCATTGGATTGGTGAATACTCCTCCGTTTACTTTGATACTGAATCAGAGGAAGTTGTTTTGAAAAATATGCCACCAAGACCTCAGGGGTATTGTAGTGAAAAGATTAGGTATTTTGGGGAATGGGGTGGTCATTTGCATCTTATTCAGGCCCAGAGCCTATATGCCAAGAAATTCAATGTGCTCGAATTAGAACAAAATACCTGGAAGTGGTCAGTAAAGTATCGTGTTCATCTTGCTCGGTTAATTTCAGCATTTCCTGAGATGGTTCAGCAGACATCATATGGCACACAATGTGCATTTTCCATTTTGTCAGTGATTCGAGGAGAGAAAGAAGAAGATTCAGTCCTACTGCTTACTATCCCGGGGAAGGTGATCGCCTACAACTTAGTGCGTAAAACTGCTCAAGTAGTTCGCGAGTTGCCTGGTGAAATAGGTGATACTTTACGCTTTAATCATGTTTGGTGCTTATCAGTATACTGAAAGTTTAGCTCTGGTTCCAGCTCTCAAAGATTTGTCGTCGCTCTTTTGAATTTCTTCTTTAAAGAAGTTATCTTGCAGGTATTTCATGTGAAAACTTCTTCAAAAATGCTACAAAACTAAATGTCAAATCTTAGCTTCCGTAGTTTCTTTGGGAATTCAGTATATAAATGTTATAAAACCTTCACTGAAAAATGCATTCAATGTTTTATCTGTTCAGAAAGATTGTGCTCGGCTATTTGGTTATTTAGTTTTATTAACTTTCATGCTTCTTAAGGTTGTGTGCCTATGTTACATCTATATGCTTAAATAATCTTCTTCTTCAGGCAGCCCGGTGCACTAAGCTCTCGTTATGTGCGGGCTTCGGGGAAGTGCTGCGGACCACAACAATCTATTGTACTCAACCTTACCCTACATTTATGCAAGAGGTCGTTTCCACGGCTTGAACCCGTGACCTCCTGGTTACATGGCGGCAACTTTACCAGTTACGCCAAGGCTCCCTTCTATATGCTTAGATAATCCAAGAATTAATTAGGCAGTTCTATTTTTATTTTGACAGGTTGACAACAAATATTAGGTATTTTGGTAGAATGAACTTTGTTATTCATGATATGTTCACCAAAATTTCAAACTCCAAATCTGCTTGAAAAAAAAAACAACGGATACTAAAAACATATACAGTTTCAAAGCAAACTAGTGCAACCCTGATTTTACTTTAGGCATTTAATATGGAAAACTCACCGTCTCGATTAATTTGGATTCATATCGGGTAAATTGACTAAAGGAGATAAACACTCCCTATCAAGAGGTTCTTCATTCCTTAGCTTGTCGAGTACATTCTTCAATCAATATATTTATTCTAGGTCTTAGCTTTCGTAGATTTTATGCAAGCATAATTAGGAATCAATCGGAACTCTTAAGCTTTTGATGAAGCAAAACATTATTGGACAGCCAAATTATTATTGTAGTCTGCAGCAAAATCCCTTTAGCTTTTGAATACTTTTACCCGTCCTAACCGAGGTTTGCTTACAATTTTTATACAATCTATTATTAGTGCCATAAACTAGGGGACTTTTGCATCTATACCTAGTTTTTGGGTCAACTTTAACTTATACCTGCTTTGCAAAAAAAAATTACAAGCATATCCACTTTTCGGATAACTTCAGACATACGGGCCTGAAGTAACAAAAATTTATGTTTGAAGTTTGAACTTCAGAATGTTTTGCCTGAAGTTTAGCCTTATCAAAGCAAAACTTTAGATATTTTTGCCCGAAGTTTGGCTAGACTTGCAAAGGCAATCACACAAACTTCAGTTCATAATGCAATGACAAACTTCAGTTCAATAAAACTACAGTATATTTGGCTGAAGTTTTTATTTTGTAATTGCTAAACTTCAACATTCTAGAAGTTGAAGATTGTTTTGTAATTGTTGAACTTCAGCATTCTAGGGCGGAAGTTTGTTTTTATTTGCTGAACTTCAGCATTCTAGGAGCTGAAGTTTTTGTTTATATTTGCTGAACTTCAGCATTCTTAGAGCTGAAGTTCTAAGCCTGCACACAGAAATAAGATTGATATAAATTGCACATTTGTAACAATTTATATACTCCTTATATAATTTATCATATTGTTATGAATATTTAAATTTTACTTATAAAAACAAATCAATATTGAGTCCAATATTTAACGCTGAAAATTTTGCTATACAACAAATAAGTCAGATAAATCGAAATAAACGTTTTTAGAAGACTTGAGAAGAACACAAATTATTCCATATTATGGCATTTTAAAATGGAGATAGTGATTACTGACTAGTCTCCGATTTCCCTCCATGAAAGACATGTATTTGCAAATTAAAAACCACTGCTTGTAGGCTAACTATCGCCAAATGCAGTGTTTGTCTTTTGTGAGTAGTGGTCCTTTAATTTTGAGATTTTGTGGTCAGTTGTTAGTCACAATTCAAAAATCATTTGCCTTAAAGCTTTAACATTCAGAAAACAAAAGAGGAGAAAGAGGCTTGAAATTATTTAAAAAGTAGGTACAAGTTAATTTTTTTTTAAAAAGTGGTTATATGTTAAATAGAGGGCAACCAAATAGAGTGCCCCGTACAATTTTTACTTAAATTAGAGAATTCAGTTACACCCTTTTTTTTTTCTCCTCTCCTCTTTCCTTATTTTCTGCTGCCTTAATTATTTGTAAAATTAAGTAGTCAATAAAATCCGGCTATAATTGTTTGACACGTAAAGTTTGCAATCAAGAACTCTATAGAAACTTCCTTTTAATTCTCTGGTCAGTCGTAGGGGCGGCCCGTCCATAAAGTAGGTAAAACAACTGCTTTAGGCTCCATATTTGTTGAAGTCTTATTTTTTACCCGCCTAATAGGCTATATATAATTTTAAAAAAAAGTTATGTGAAGTGAAAAAAATTGATTTCTTTATTTAACAAATAAATAGATGAAGGATTTGCAACTGCTTTGATTTCAGCCAAGGAAAAATTGAAATTAATATCGAATCCGAATTTCATAAGAAACGTGTAATATATAGGAAGAAACAATGTTAATAGTGAAATCTCAAAATCTCTCGACGAGTCCTTTAGAGTTGATTACATTTTATACATACTCCCTCTGGTCCATAAAAAATGACTTTTTAACCTTTGTTGTGCCCCTTAAGAAAATACTGACTCCTAGAACAAAAATGTATTTTTGACTGAATTATCCTTAATTAAAAGTTATATGTGGTTAACTTGACACATTGAGATATGTAAATAAATGCAAAATTTGGAAAATAATGTTAATTCCTCTCAATTATATAAAATGACACTTATTTTGGACCAAAATAAAAGCCAAAAAAGTAATTTATTATGGACCGAAGAGAGTAATAGATGAGGTTATTTGTTCACTTTAAAATAAATTTAAACAATTAGTGGCATATGAAAATATTTTCGTTTTTCTATTTAGCGGTAAAACTGAGATCACTAGATGATAAAAATTTGAAAAAATATTGCCTTTATCTTTAATGCTCATTAAGTCATAATAATCAACTCGATAGTTTAGATTTATTTTCTGAATTAAGAATATTAAGGAAAATATTACAATTAGAAGATAACAATTTAATTGATATACTCAATCAAATAAAAAGATTTGATTAATTTCCAAATGCCTATATTACTTATAGAATAATGTTAATAACTCCTATTGCCGTTGCTTCATCAGAAAAAAGTTTCAAAATTAAATTGATAAAATCTTACCTAAGATTAACAATTTCTCAAAAATATTAAACGAATTAGCTATATCGTCAATTGAGAAAGACTTAATAGGAGAAATTGATTATAAAAAGTTAACAATAACTTTGCATCTAAAAAAAAAATAAATTAAAACATAGACTTCAAATAAAATAAAATATTTTTTATTAATAAAAAAGTTAAGACCCCTCATAAAGTTTAACTTTAGGCCACAAAATTGATCGGGCCGCTCCTGATCAGTCATCATGTTATCAAATCTCCACTACCTAAGAAATAATAGCGATAATCCTTTCATGTGAATTACAAACTATGTAAGAAAAACGAAGTTGGAATCCAATGGATAAATTAAGGAAACGTTTTTACTGCTCTTCCATTTCGTCATACACTTCTATAAATGAAAAGATTTCATCTTAATTTAATGATATTTAATGCACTTATACAACTTAAAAAAACTTCACATGATAAATGATATTTTAAGTGACAGAATCATCGTACAAATTTGTATGGTACAATAATATACAAACTAAAAAAAATCATATAAATTTGATACATCTACAACAACATATAAACAAAAAATAAATTTTATATAACTAATTATATAATAAAAAACTTATTTATATCTTATTTACAACTTTCATACATTATGTTTTACCCAGTTAAATACAACAAGAACAACCTACAACTTGAATATAATTTTCTTACAAATTTTATACAATATGTCTTTTTGATGTATTTTATATATGATTTGTATATATTTTGTACGTGGTGTGTTCTTCCTCTTTGAAATTTCAATCAAAACTTCATCTCTTAATACAATTTGGATATATATTAACAACTTTAAGTAAGAAGACAATATTTATAACTTAAATACAATTTTCATACTATGATTATACAACTAATTTTCACCTTTCATACAACATTCAAATAAAAAAGATATATAACTACAATAGAACACAACTTAAATACAATCTACATACAACTTTAATACAATTTCGTAAGTATATTGTAATCGTGTCTTCTTCTTCGAGTTTCAATCTGAAATTCAACCATAATCAAACCTAATCTTCACAAAACGTCCTCAAAATTGAGATATAAACTCCAAAGAATATTTTAAATTGTTTGCAACAACACCCAATCTGAACAAATAATAGTTTTTGAAAGGAAAAATACATCGACAACCCCTTATAGTTGCCTCAACTTTCAGGTAAACACTTTATCTTAAGTATGTTCCATTTGAACACTTTATCCAGGCTTTTACTGTGTCATTTAGACACACAAATTGATAGGCAACCAAACATAAAATATGCGTGTAATTCACACGCCAGAGTGACGAATAAAACGTGAACATGCGGATTTAAATTAAATAAATGAAACTAAAACTTCTGAAAAAAAAAGAAAAAATTACAACAAAGCTCCGTTCTTCACACGACACCAGCCGACGTTGGAATTACCGGCGAAGTACCGCCGGCATATTATACCCAGTTAGCACAAGGAGGTTCATCGAGCCCACATGGGCAACAACAACAAATAACCACACATTCCGCAGTCGTTCCACCGGCAACCTCTGCGAACCGCGCCCCTTCCGTACCCCATCTTGTGATGACGAAGCTTGGATCGATAAAAATGGCCGCTGCCACCGTTTCACCGAAAGTGATGACCATTCCATCATGACTAAATCTGGAGATTTACCATTAAAACTGGAAGCACTTGAAACTTGGAAGCAAAATTTGAAACCCTCGATTTGTTGATGTTTTAGTTAAATGAATATTGGAGTTTGCTCTTAACAACAATATGAACTTACCTGTGTAGTTTGGTGTGTATTGATTGAATATTAAACTTTTTAGAATTGAAGCACCATTGTCAACCATCGAAGGAGTTGGTCAATTCAGATTGATGTTTTGAATATTTACAAAGTGGGTGTTGTTTTATATTGATGAAGGATTACCATGGAACTCATATGAGGCTGAATAGTTGATGTCATGAAGCTCAATAGCCTTGGATGATATGGAAAATGCACATTTTTTTAATCTCGGCCTCCTTTTGAATTGGTGAGAATATTTTTCCGTCAAAAGTTATTTATTTTCCGGCAAGAAGTATGGGGAATTTGTTTTTCGAATCATTTCACGCACATAAAAAATGTCAGAAACACTTACCTTACTATATCATCCTTTTGTGTTAAATGACACAGTAAAAGCCTGGATAAAATGTTCAAATGGAACATACTTAAGATGAAATATTTAAGTGAAAAGTGAAAACAACTTTAAGGGGTTGTCGATGTATTTTGCCCTTTTGAAAACCTAAATTCTAATTCAAAGTTTCGAAACTTTTTAATGGCTGTAATGACGGAGAGTCAAACACTTTCAAAATTTATTGATTGACAATTTCAGTTCGAACACCAATTGGGCAACATGAAAGGATAAAAAGCAGAATACATCAATGGAAGAAAATTGGGAGAAAAAAAATGAGATAGAGAGAGAGAGAGAGGTAGAGATAGAGATAGAGATAGAGAGAGAGAGAGAGAGAGAGAGAGAGAGAGAGAGAGAGAGAGAGAGAGAGAGAGAGAGAGAGAGAGAGAGAGAGAGAGTGAGAGAGTGAGAGAGGAGGAAATATTCCTTAATCCTAATACAAATGTATACTCATTTAAAATCAATTTGTATATAATTGATAAATTGTATATAATCACGTAATTAAGTTAAAACTTGATTAGGGAGGGTAAATAAGTGTTTATGTAGTATAGATGTGTCACGACCCAATTTCTCCTCCGTTGGGTATCGTAACGGCACCTAGTATTAAGGACTAGGTAAGCCTATAATTAATAACCATCAATCACAATACAAGAATCATTTGAGTGTTTTTCTGAAATAAGTCTACACCTTACACATCTTCCCAAAACCCGGTAAGTACAAGTCATAAGCTTTACAGAATTTACACTATAATTCCTAAATACCACTGTTCTGGAACAAATACAACAGTGTATAAGCAAGATAAGACGGTGACTCCGAAATTCGCAAATGCTGGAGCGATTTTACCTTGAGTCTCTACCACAGCAACCGCGCTGCTAACTATCGATCAGCCGGCTATGCAAAACCTATAATCTGCATAAAGATGTGCAGAAGTGTAGTATGAGCACACCACAGAGGTGCCTGGTAAGTATCAAGGCTAACCTCGGTGATGTAGTGACGAGGACTAGTCAAGACACCCACTAGTCTAATAAAACAAACAGGAATAAATATAGAAAATGACGGAATATGACATCTGTACAAAGATTATACAATATAATTAACTACATAACAATGCAATGCGGGAGGAAAACAATAATAAATCGACGGAATATCATAATATTACACAGAAAAATGGACGGGAACCCAACCAATAACCGAAACCCACAATACAGTAAGAACAAGTAATAACTCAGCACTGCGATAACCTCCACCTCTGACCTTAGCCAACAACTCCAACAATTTAATCAAACCTTCGATAATAAACTTTCACCCACCAGTTTATATTAAAGACCTTAAATATATTCGTTTCGAAATAGAAAATTTCTTTTGAAAGGTACCTCCTCCGAATACGTATATATACTTTACAGAAGGAAAGGCTTTAGATGTAATTTCTTCAAGATAAGCATTTCTAAAATATACTTTCGCAATAAATGTATTTCGAACTTAATTTCCGATTGAACAAGTGCACGACATCACCCTTCGTGCTTTTAATTTCGTCCTTCACATAGGAATCGACAAATACAACACATTAATTAAGAAAATTAAGCAAGTAAAATACATGGACACTGCAACAACAATTGAGATAAAAGTCAAGTACAGGACAATAACAATAAGTCACACCAAATATGTAAGTACAACAATAACATCTCAAATTAAAGGCACAATGTATACACGGGGAAACATATATCACATCATAATGCATGTCACTCGTCCTCACCTGCACGGAAACACCCTTCGTGCCATGAACTCACAATAATATGGCACGACATCACCCTTCGTGCATTAGCACTCAATCACAATATCACGCACGACATCACCCTTCGTGCTTTTACTCTCAATAATATGGCACGACATCACCCTTCCTGCATTAGCACTCAATCATAATATCACGCACGACATCAGCCTTCGTGCTTTTACTCTCAATAATATGACACGACATCACCCTTCGTGCTTTTAATTTCAATAATATGGTACGGCATCAACCTTCGTGCTTTACACTCTTTCCTCACATGATAATGAATATAGACAATGGCACGGCATCACCTTTAATGCTTTACACTCTTTCTCACCCAAACAAATGAAATGATATCATTCAGATAAGGGAATCAACAACATAAACAATAATAGAAACCATACTGTCCCGACAAGGGAGTCAAAAATAGAAACAATATCATCAGCAACATGAATAATAATGAAAACCATAGTGTCCCGGCAAGGGAGTCAACAATGGAAATAATATCATCAACAATATGAACAATAATAGAAACCATACTGCCCCAAAAGGAGTCAACAATGGAAAAAATATCATCAACAACATGAACAATAATAGAAACCATACTGTCCCAACAAGGGAGTCAACAATTAAAACAATGTCATCACCAACATGAACAATAATAGAAACCATACTGTCCCGACAAGGGAGTCAACAATGGAAACAATATTATCCTGGCAAGGGAAACAACTATAACCAATCTTGCTTAATTAATTAGCTTCACGAAATAAATCCCAACTTGAATCAATGCTCCGCAATAGGAAATGCCAAGAAAATATCATCAACATGTATAATCATCAAGTTAGGCCTAAGTAGTGCTTAATGAAAGATCATATCAATTACAATATACGACCCACGAGCATGCTTGACACCAACATATAATACTCCAATTACTGCTAAACAATTATAGGGCGAGGTAATACAAATTTTAGCTAAGTAGGCAGTTTATGAAGAAAAATATAGCATGATGATAGAAGAGGTAAAATCTTCGGTCAAGTCAATTAAGATCAAGTAAACAACAAAGGAAATCTAAAAGCAAGTAGTTCTAATTTAAGCAAGAAGAGATGAAACTAGCAATTAGGAACTCAGTCATAGCAATTACAACTTCATACACAGGGGATATAAGGACCTACGAATCCTAAATGCCAACCTTCTACAAATAAGTCAGAGTACGAACTCGTCACCTCGTGTACGCGGTCTACAATCAACATAGAAGAATCAAATCCTAAGGGGTAGTTCTCCCACACAAGGTTAGGCAAAATACTTACCTCGATGACAACAACCGGTACTCTAAAATGGACTTCTCGGGCAAAACGACGGCCAAACGGCTCAAAATCAACTAAAACAACTTCAAAACACACATAAAACTTGTAAGGAGCTATTCCGGATAATAACGTTTCAATCTTTACAAAAATATAGAAAATCAACCCCCGAGCCCGCACCTCAGAACCCGTCAAATTTTACAAAATTCGAATACCCATTCTGATACAAGTTCAACCATATAAAATTTATCAAATTCCGATATCATTTGGTTCCTCAAATCACGATTTTTCATTTTAGAAATTTTCTTTCAAAACCAACCTTTCCTTAATCTCAAAACACAACTTAAATGATAAAAACGAAGATAAAATCATGGAACATATATAATTCTAGGTGAAGAACACTTACCCACTCGATTAGCTTGAAAATCCCCAAAAATCGCTCTCAAATCTGAAGTCCAAAGCTCAAAATGTGAAGAAAATGGCTAACCCTCGCTTATAAGAATCTGCCCAGGACATCCGCACCTGCGACAACTTAGCCGCATCTGCGGAATCGCAGGTGCGCGATGCAAACCGTACTTGCGCTCCTTCTCGCTCCTGCGCCCCAGAAACTGCTTCTGCGGGGACCGCACGTGCGCCCCAATGTTCCGCACCTACGGAGGCTGCCCAGTCCGCTTATTCTCGCACCTGCGTGATCTTTTCTGCACCTGCGAAGCTCGCACCTGCGGTTCCCTATCAACAGGTGCGGCCACACTAGAACAGAAGCACCAGCTGCATTTCCAAACTTCAAACTTCCCGTTAACCATCCTAAACCATCCCGAGCCCCTCCGGACCTCAACCAATTACACCAACAGGTCACATACCAATTCATGAACTTTGTCAAACCTTTGGAACACCTAAAACAACATCAAAACACCGGATCAATCTCAGATTCAAGCCTAAGAATTTCTAAACTTCTAAAATTTTGCCAACGATGCCGAAACCAACCAAACCACGTCCGAATAACCTGAAATTTGCACACACATCACAAATGATGCTATGGACCTATCCTAACTTTTGGAATTCCATTCCGACCCCGATATCCCAAAAAGTCAACTGTGGTCAAACTCCTCCATTTTCCAACTTTCGTTGGTTTACCTCAAATTACTCTGCGGGACTCCAAAATCAATTCCGGATGCACGCCTAAGTCTTAAATCACCATACGAAGCTATTGACATCACCCAAAACTCATTCCAAGGCCTTTTACACAGAAGTCAAACCTCCGGTCAACTTCCATCGCTTAAGCTTCCAAAACTGAAATTTTCCTTCCAATTTGGCTCCGGATCATCCGGTAACTGAATCCAACCAAGCACGCAGGTCGATATACACAATGTAAAGCTGTTAAAGACCTTAAATCACCGAACATAGCTTAAATTCTCAAAACGACCGGTCGGGTCGTTACATCCTCCCCCTCTTAAAAACAACGTTCGTCCTCGAACGTCCAAGATTCACCTCGAAATCATCCAATCACTGATTGCACACTTCCAACACACACCCGCGGGTGATCCCACGTCACCCCAACCTACATAAGTTTGATGACACCATGACAACTGCAATTTAGCCTTCCTATCACCACTGACCAACCCCATACCTCAATTTCTCACCTTCTACTCATTTCCAAAAGACCCAAGTCTAAATCCATATCCTCTATCAGCCTCAACCAGCTGCATCAACTCATGATTACACCCACCCGGCATGACCACACAATATAGCACATCCCACATAGGCCCATAATAAAACTTCTGATCACAATAGCTGTCTGAAATCAATCCAGCACTGGCGATTAGACTCACATCTGAAATAATTCTGTTTCCAAGCCCCATAATACTGATAATGATGCAATAAAAACGAAGACCTCATTATTAGACACTCGAATCGCCAGCCACAACTAACACTACCGGGCACACATCCTGCAAGCTGAAACTCTAGAAGCATATAATGAAAATGACTGAATATGAAAAGAGAAACACATAAGGGGAACTATCAAACAAGCCCGACAGGCACTACTCTCTACCTGTACCGACCTACATAACAATATAACAAGGGAAGAATGAAAACATATAAACAAATCATAAGGATCCCATACTGATAAAATTTCCATCGTGGTACTCAGCCCGGTCCAAACATATCGAATCACAAAATCTCACGAGGACCTCGTCGTCAACTCTAAATCACATACCGAAAATATATCATACCAATTGAAATCTCCCTCTAACTCATCTCGGTTGATAAAAAATCATAATGCTCACTTAACTAACACCTCGATAAAGTATCCAATCACAACTCGTAAACAAAATACTTAGGAAAAATCACATAAAGCTTACCATGATGGACAACAAGGACTCACTTCTAATCTCACCACTCTCAACTATGAATGAAGACAACGATAGACACGTGCTACCACCCGTAGAATATCCCAACAGGAGCAAACACGAACATAGAGTGCAAAGCATGAAACTCACTCATAAATGAAACGACAAATAAGGGATATGTCCTGAATAGCAGAACTATAATGAAATACAAACGGTGCCCCTCTGCAACAAATCAAAACATACTTGTATGATAATATCTAGCACAACAGCCTCCAGCCTACTACACCAAACACACCAATGAGCCGGGCCTCCCCCTCTTAGGCGCCCTCTACTCACCTGAATACCCAGCTGTGACACACCTGTATAGATCCTGGAATAAAATCTCACCCTGTGACTGGTATCTTCATACTCAAAACAACCTCTCTGCCGACGTGGCTGTGGAAACTGTGCAATATGAGTACTTTGAGACTCATGAGTACCTGAAACCCCATGCGAAGCTGGTAATGCAAACTGAACTAGCTGACCCACGAAACCTCTACCATGTCGTACCCTGCCTCGATAATAAGGACCGGTAGATCTCTCCGGTCTATGAGGCCTCCTCGCCTCCCTAACCTCTCTCTCCTGATCTCGTCTGTCCTCTCGCTCTTGGTCCCACATGTCCTCTAACCAGCGAGCGATTCCTACTACCTGCTGGAACGAGACATCTGACTCCAACTCTCGGGTCGTGCTGAACCAAATACCATGCTCGAGCCCCTCAATGGATGTACAGACCCGTATCCTAACTGAAGCAACCAAGGGAGGTGCATACCTGGCCGACTGAATCTGACGGCATACTCTAATACTGACATAGCGCCCTGGCGTAGCTACTCAAACTCTGTGCGCCATGCATCTCGGGGGGAATGAGGTGAAAACTCCCTCAAAACACCTCTGAAACCTGTATCCATGCAAGTGAAGCTAACTCGACTGGGATACCCCAACTCATATGCCTGCCACCACTGAAAAGCCATTCCTCTGAACTGAAACGTGACAAAAGCAACCTCACTCGACTCCACAATACCCATAGTACGGAGAATGCAGTGACACTCTTCCAGAAAAACCTGGCATCATCCGTCGCCAATCCACTGAAAGTAGGAGTGTGGTATTCCTTGTACCTCTAGAGTCTGAGCTGTCCTTCCTCAGATGTTGCTGCCCTACCCACAGGCTGAACTGAAACCACATGCTGTGCTACCATAACAACTGGAACCTGACCAACATGATCTCGCTGTTATAGAATGTGGGCGGCGGAAGTATGAACTCCTCCCCTGATCTGTGGAGTAGCTGGTACAATTGGAATCAATCCGGTTCTCCAACTGAGACTACTAGCGGCTCCTCTACGATTGGTCTAGTAGGTGCTCTAACTGCAACACGTGCTTCTTGTCGACCTCTGCCCGTAACGACATCTGCCTCGGGGGTAATATCATCAGGAACCGCATCTCGTGTCCTCACCATGAGTGAGAAAATGGTATGGTAATTTCAAACTTCAAGATCAATGAACTCGCACGATAGGAATGAAGGAAGTGATATTGTCCTAATAGTTCCGTAGCCTCTCGAAGATAAGTACAGACGTCTCCGTACCGATCCGCAAGACTCAACTAAACTCGCTTATGACTCGTAGTACCTATGAACCTAGAGCTCTGATACCAACTTGTCACGACCCAATTTCCCCTCCGTTGGGTATTGTGACGGCACCTAGTCTTAAAGACTAGGTAAGCCTATCATTAATAACCATCAATCACAATACAAGAATCATTTAAGTGTTTTTCTGAAATAAGTCTCTACACCTTACACATCTTCCCAAAATTTGGTAAGTACAAGTCATAAGCTTTATAGAATTTACACTATAATTCCTAAATACCAATATTCTGGAACAAATACAATAGTGTATAAGCAAGATAAGACGGCAACTCTGAAACCTGCAAATGCTGGAGCGGTTTTACCTTGAGTCTCCACCACAACAACCGTGCTGCTAACTATCGATCGGCCGGCTATGCAAAACCTAGAATCTGCACAAAAATGTGCAGAAGTGTAGTATGAGCACACCACAGAGGTGCCTAATAAGTATCAAGGCTAACCTCGGTGATGTAGTGACGAGGACTAGTCAAGACACCCACTGGTCTAATAAAACAAACAAGAATAAATATAGAAAATGACGGAATATGACATCTGTACAAAGATTACACAATATAATTAGCTACATAACAATGCAATGCGGGAGGAAAACAAAAATAAATCGACGGAATATCATAATATTACATAGAAAAATGGATGGGAACACAGCCAAAAACCGAAACCCACTGTGAACAACTATTTTTTGACCACACCCAAATTCTATACTATTTTCGATGTAAATATTAATCTTGATATTTTAATTTGTTTATCTTACTCTTAATAGGTTCTATTTAAGAAAATTAAAAACAACAAAAATATTCACATTCTTAGAATATAAGATCAACAAAAATATTCACATATGTATCTTATCTTCTTTTATTCAATAAAAAAAAAAAATTTAAATTTAAGAAAAATAAATTTAAATAAATAATAATTAAAAAAAATAAAAATAATAAATAAATAAAAATACGGGAAAAACACCCCACTCCCTCACATCTCTTCCCCCCACTCCACCCAAACACCCCA
>ML329531.1:0-25364 GCA_005239505.1 Nicotiana paniculata | reverse complement strand
AGGGGGGGGGGGCGATACCGACACCAGGTGCCTTACCTATCCTTGCGTACCAAATTGTGACTAAGGGACTCTGGACATATAATGTCATGCTTGGCCATGGGCCACATTGCAAGACAATTTACGAAGAAAAATATTAAACTGAATGGAAACTAATGCTGACTAAATATCAATATAAAGATGGGCCATCAAGGTCGTCATAACTACTACAGCTGACAAGCCAACAAAATATACATACAAGGCCTATAATCCTAACATACTGCACTAACTGACATGATATGTCTACCAGCCTCTACTGATGGATGTACTGTGATCGGAACATGGCCCCGACCTATCCATAGCATATATACATATATATATATATATATATATATATATATAAGATTTACACAAAACTTCTAGACCTGACAACTCCGAAGGACGTGGATCTTACCGATCTAGCTAAACTCGGGCAACACCTACTGAGGAGGTCTACCCGTCTGTCTATCTAAACATGCACGAATGAAATGCAGCGTCCCCAAAAAAAGGGACGTCAGTACAAAATAATGTACCGAGTATGTAAGGCAATAAAATAACTGAAAGCTGCAACTGAACTGATAATATAATAACTGAAAGTAACTGGGAGTCAAAGATGATCTGGAGGTATACTTACCTGTTGATACTGACTCAACTCTCTCAATATAGTAAGTAAAATAAATTTCCTGTCACGCCCGAGCCTGGGGGTGAGACCGGCACCCGGTGCCTCATCTATCCTTGCGTACCAACTTACGACTCAGGAATTTTGGACATATAATCTCAGTATATAACTTACCATCTGATCGGAGGTTGCCCAATAGCGGTCTACCCATCGATTATATCTCGATGGCAGTGAAATACTTTAATACTGTATATATAGATTCTCTTCTCTCTTGACTGGAAGAAGACAATACTTAATTGAATATAAAGTCCTGATATGGGAGAATACTGTAACTTATGAGACTAGAAAAATGTACATAAATTCAGGAATATGAATTTCTCTTTATGCCTCGTTATCAAAATTTTTGTAATTACGAGATCATGCCAAAATGAAGGAAGGGCTTAGCCTTAACATACCTGGACTAGGGAAAAATCCGTATGATGTTCTTGGAAAAGGTTGCACCGTACTCCTTTAGAACCGAAAAATTTTTACGTAGCTAAGATTCTAATAATTCTCGTTGGATTTTTTTGTAGGAATTGGGTGCAAGAAGTCACATTGTAGTATTTTTTGTAGGAATGAGTAGGGATTTGCAAGAAATCATATTGCTAATGTGTAAAACTTCACATCTGATTGTGATATGGTTTGTGTTGAAAGTCTTAAAATTGAGGTGTCTTGACATTAATGTATTAGGTTGCCACCTAATAAGAAATGACTAAGAGCCATTTGACTAAGATGTGGCTTCTGCAACATGGGGGTGGAGTGGAAATTTTAATCTTTATCCAACTTATTTGTTAATTAGGTAATATCCTGTTACCCGATAATTAACTAATTACTCGCATAATTAAGAATTATCTCAAATTACTTAAAATCCTATTCATTTTTAATATACATTATACATCATACTATCACGGTCATATGGTACCTTGCATGGTACTAGTCCATAAATATCGGGTATTGTAGCTCGGACCATATTTTATCCCAAATCGACAACCTTCAACGAAACTCATTTTCTTTCATTCGTGTACCCTTTATCCTTCATGTCACTTACTTATCGCTTGTTATAAATAGTATAAATATTCTAACCTCAAGTTAATATCATCCCCGAGTCTATGTCAATTAACTGAAGACGAAACTTTAACGTACGAAAAGCGCCAATGTAACATCCTCCCCCCTTAGAAACATTCGTCCTCAAATTTTGACTCTTAGATACCTTGGAAAATTTTTGGCAGAGTCTCCTCCGTACACTAAACTAAAACCACCCTGCACGTAGCCAGAAAACATACTATACATGCCACACTTGGCCTCACATAGCTGTCTATTATAAACTTAGAATGTAAAAAACAAGAGCTTACCTGAGGACCTACTGGCCTGAATAGGGCTGTGTTGAGGTATCCCACCTCGAACCATATCTCCCGTTTGAAATAGGTTGGGGGGGGGGGGTATTTAGACTTCATTTATTCCTCCGCTTCCCATGTCATCTCTTCCACATTCTTGCTTCTTCATAAGTCCTTTACGGAGGCTACCTCCTTATTCCGTAGCTTGCGAATTTATTGATCTAGGATGGCAACCGGAATTTCCTCGTATGAAAAGTTCTCTGCAATCTGTACATCATCCGTGGGCACCAGTCGGGTAGGATCGCCAATGCACTTCTGTAACATAGATACGTGAAAAGCCAGATGGAAAAACTCCAATTCTGAGGGAAATTCTAACTCATAAGCTACTTGGCCCACTCTCTGAATGATCCTATAAGACTCAATATACTGTGGGATAAATTTTCGTTTCTTGCCAAACCTCATCATACCCTTCATAGGTGACACCTTTAAGAAAACCCAGTCATTAATCCCGAACTCTAAATCTCATCGTCGCACTTCATAATATGAATTATGACGACTCTGAGCTGTCAACAGTTGCTCCCGGATAAGCTTTACTTTTTCTATGGCCTGCTAAACCAGGTCTGGCCCATGTAACCTAGACTCTCCAACATCAAACCACCCTATAGGAGATCTGCACTTACGCCCACACAAAGCCTCGTACGGAGCCATTTGGATACTGAAGTGGTAACTGTTATTATATGCAAACCAGCTACGAGGTAGATGTTCATCCCAACTTCTTTTAAAATCCAATACACATGCTCGTAACATATCCTCGAGCGTATGAATTGTGCGCTCGGCTTGTCCATCAGTCTGTGGATGAAAAGCTGTGCTGAGATTCACCTGAGTCCCTAGACCTTTTTGAAATGACCTCACAAAATATGCTATAAACTAGGCCCGCGGTCAGATATAATAGATGTTGGTACTCCGTGTAGTCGCACTATCTCTTTAATATATAAATTTGCATAATCTTCCGTTGTATATATAGATCTGACTGGTAGGAAATGAGCTTATTTTGTGAGCCTATAGACTATCACCCATATGGACTCGAACTTACGATGAGAACGAGGTAAACCCGTGATAAAGTCCATGTTTATCGCCTCCCATTTCCATGTCGGGATCTCTATAGTCTACATTATCCCTCCGGGCTTCTGGCGCTCTATCTTCACCTGCTGGCAACTAGGACACTGAGTGACAAACCCAACAATGTTCTTTTTCATATCGTTCCACCAGTACACATCTATAATATCATGATACATCTTCGTTGACCCAGGGTGAATGGAGTACCACAAATAATGTGCCTCTGACATAATCCTGTCTCATAGCCTTGCTACATCTGGAACACACAAACGACCCCTGAATCTGAGAACCCCATCTCCCTTGAGTTTTAACAATGACTTCTTCTGCTGCAGAACTCGCTCTCTCAACTCGACCAACTCTGGGTCTTTGTACAACCTCTCCTTTACTTCATCTATGAGAGATGATTTTGCAGTATTTTGGAGTACCAACTCCACCATTGCTAGAGTCTACTAACCGAACCCCCAGACAAGCCAATTGATGAATCTCTGTATTTAATTGTCTTTTTTCGGCCTCTACATGTGCTAAGCTACCCATAGATCAGCGACTTAAGGCGTCTGCTCCAACATTAGCTTTCCCTGGATGATAGAGAATGTTAACATCGTAATCTTTCAATAACTCAAGCCATCCCCTCTGTCGCAAATTCAACTCTTTTTCCTTGAAGATATATTGCAGGCTTTTATGATCTGTAAATACATCAACATGAACACCATATAAATAATGCCGCCATATCTTAAGTGCATGGACAACCGCAACTAATTCGAGGTCGTGGGTCAGATAATTCCGCTCATGCTTCCTTAACTACCTTGAAGCTTACGCAATTACTTTCCCATATTGCATCGGAACACATCCTAACCTGACACCTGAGGCATCACAATACATGGCATAACCATCTGAACCCTCTGGAAGTGCTAGAACTGGCGTTGAAGTCAACATGTTTTTAAGTTCATGGAAACTCCGCTCGCTAGCCTCTGTCCACTGAAACTTAGTTGCTTTCTGCATCAATTTCGTTAATGGTGCTGAAAGAGAAGAAAAACCCTCTATGAACCTCTGGTAGTATCCTGCTAAACCTAGAAAGCTATGAATCTCTGTCGGAGTGGTAGGTCTAGGCAATGATTTCACAGCCTCAATCTTCTGAGTGTCTACCTTTATACCTCCATCGGATATAATGTGCCCAAAAGAATGCAACAGACTTCAACCAGAACTTACATTTAGAAAAATTAGCATACAATTTATTATTACGGAGGGTTTGGAGTACCGCTCACAGGTGGTCCACATGCTCATCCTCTGAACGTGAATAAACCAGAATATCATTAACAAAGACTATCACGAACATATCTAAATATGGTCGGAAATAGGCTATTTATCAAGTGCATAAATATGGCAGGTGAATTTTTCAACCCGAAGGACATGACAAGGAACTCTAAGTGGATATATCGGGTCCTGAAAGTTGTCTTGGGAATATCTCTCTCCCGAACTCTGACCTGGTGGTACCCCGACCTCAAATCTATATTTGAAAAGCATCTAGCTCCCTTCAACTGATAAAACAAGTCGTCTATCTTTGGAAGTGGATACTTATTCTTAATAGTTACCTTGTTCAGTTGCCTATAATCAATACACATCCTGAGCGAGCCGTCTTTCTTCCGTAAAAATAATACCGGTGCACCCCAAGGTGAGGTACTGGTTCTGATGAAACCTTTCTCCAGTAAATCTTTTAACTTCTCCTTCAACTCCTTCAATTCGGCAGGTGCCATTCTATACACGAGGGATGGATATTGGTTGAGTTCCCAGAAGCAAATTGATGCAAAAATCAATCTCTCGCTCTAGAGGAATACCTGGAAGTTTGGGAATACATCAGCGTACTCCTTTACTACCGGAATAGACTGAACAGTAGGTATCTCAGCATCTACATCTCTAATTCGCACAATATGATAAATGCACCCTTTTACGATCATTTTCCTCGCCTTCCAATAGGAAATAAACCTACCTCTGGGTGTCGCTATATTACCTACCCATTCAAGGACTGGCTTACCCAGAAAATGAAATCTAGCTATCTTTGCTCAACAATCAACTGTGGCATAGCAAGATGCCAACCAGTCCATGCCCATGATAGCATCAAAATCCAACATCTCTAGCTCAACTAGGTCGACTAAGGTCTGACGATCGCAAACTGTTACCGTACAACCTCGATAAACCCGTCTAGCAATAATTGATTCTCAGACCGGTGTAGATACCGCAAAAGAATCAGTTAGTATTTCAGGCACTATACCAAATATCCCCGCGACAAATGTGGTAATACACGATAAAGTAGATCCTGGGCCTATCAAGGCATAAGCAACGTGAGAGCAAATGGTCAACATACCTGTCACAAGGTCTGGTGAGGATTCCTGGTCGTGCCGACCCGCTAACGCATAGCTATGATTCTGGTTACCTCCTAAACTGGAGCCTCTACCTCTGCCTCGACCTCTACCAGCCAAATACTGAGACTTATGCCCTAAAAGATGCACGAACATAGATGATCCCGATGTTGAATTCGCTAGTTGCACCATACCCCAAAATCTCTATTTGGGCAATCTCGTATCATATGCCCCAGACGTCCACATGTATAACAAGCATCGAAACCGGCTCGACATTGGCCCAAGTGTCCTCTACCGCAGATGGCACACCACAGTGGAAATGGCCATGTCTGCCCTGAACCTCACTGTCGTTGCAAACCATATGCCTGAGAGCTCTCACCTAGTCCTAACTGAGTGTAACAGTCATACTTGTAACCCTATAACTGAGATGGCGGAGGCCTAGGTGTCCGTTCGAAGTACTGGGGCCTATAACTACCTTGAGACTGCTCCTAAGACCTGGAAAATCTCATCCTCTTACGCTGCCCTAACTCAGTATTCTCCGTACCCTGCTGCCGACACCTACCCCTTTCTATATTCTGGGTAAATGACTGAATCCGGGAGATATCCACATTATCCTGCAATGCAGTGGTGGCACATGCCTCGATTAACTCTGGGGCCAGCCCTGGTATAAACCTGTTGATCCTATCCCGCATAGTAGCAACTATGGATGGTGCATATCTGGACAATGAGTCAAAACGGAGACTATACTCTCGAACACTCATATTTCCCTGCTTGAGGGCTAGAAACTGATCGACTCGATCCTGTTGAATCTCCCCCAGTAAGTATTGGTCAAGGAAGGCATCGTTAAAATTCTCTCAAATAGCTGTAGGTGCATCACATCCCTTGGACCTTTCCCATCCCTCGTACCAAAGGATGGATATATCTCGGAGTCGAAAAGCTGCTAGATCAACTACCGCTTTCTCCATGGAATCCATAACCCGAAAGATCCTGTGAAGCTGATCTATGAAATCCTATGGGTCCTCCCTCTAATATGTCCCTATGAACTCTGGGGGACTCAAAGCAATAAACTCTCGGACCCTTGAATTCCCAGCCCCCTCAGAAGATCCTACACTAGTGGATTCCCTAGCCTGTTGCTGGGTAGCTACCAATTGTGTCAACAAATGTACCGCACTCCTCAATTCCTGATCTGATGGAAGCGAATGGGGAACTGGATGTGCGGTATCCCTAGGAATCTCCTCAGGTGGCGGAGCAGCTGATAATGGCTGGGTAGAGGTCTCTCCCGAGGCCTCATATTGGGCCCCATCTACTAGGGGTACCCTGCTAGTCCCCTCACCTATTGATGTTTTTCTCCTCTGGCTAGCCGTAGTATTCCTAGTTACCGTCATCTGTGCATGCAAACGCCAATGCGTAAGTTTAACTCAAATTTCCTATAACTTAGTTCTACAACACGATTTAGATTTGAAAGAAGGGTAACCAACTCCTAAATGCTTGTAGTCCCCTGCTTATATAATGTGGTGCACCACATATCTATAAACAAGACTCAACTAGACATGACTTGTAGACTCCCTAGGAAAGAACTTCTCTGATACCACTTTAGTCATGCCCCGAGCCTGGGGGCGAGACCGACATCCGGTGCCTCATCTATCCTTGCGTACCAACTTGCGACTCAGGAATTCTGGACATATAATGTCATAATTTGTCCAGGAGCCACATTACACGACAATTTGCGAAGCAAAATATAAAACTGAATAGAGACTAACACTGACTAAATGTCAACATAAAGCTGGGCCGGCAAGACCGTCATAACTACTATAACTAACAAGCCAACAAAATATACGTATAGGGCCTACAAGCCCAACATACTGCACTAACTGACATGACATGTCTACAAGCCTCTGCTGATGGATGTACTATGATCGGAATACGGCCCTAACCTACCAATAACCTATCTACATATATACATAAGATGTACAAAAACTTCTAGACCCGACATCTCCGAAGGACGGGGAGCTTACCGATAAAGCTGGACTCAGGAAACACCTACTGAGGAGGTCTACCCATTTGTCTGTCTGAACCTACACGCAAGAAATGCAGCACCCCCAGAAAGGGACGTCAGTACAAAATAATGTACCGAGTATGTAAGGAAATATACTGAAAGATGAAACTGAACTGATAATTTGAACATATGCTTAACTGCTGATACTGACTCAACTCTCTCAATAAAGTAAGTAAAATAGTTTTCCGATCTTATATATATACACTCTACCGTAGTAGGCTCGCTCACAGGTGCTCGGCCATACTAGGCTCTGTATCTCGGCCATGCTAGGATCGCTCATAGGCACTCGGCCAAAGTAGGCTCAGTATATAACTTACCATCTGATTAGAGGTTTCCCAATAGGGGCCTGCCCATGGATTATAGCTCGATGGTAGTGAAAAAACTGTAATACTATATATATAGATTCTCTACTCTCTTGACTGGAAGAAGACAATACTCAATTGAATATAAAATTCTGATAAGGGAGAATATTGTAACTTATGAGACTAGAAAAATGTACATAAATTAAGGAATATGAATTTCTCTTTATGGCTCGTTATCAAACTTGTGTAATTACGATATCATGCCAAAATGAAGAAAGGAATTAGCCTTAACATACCTGGATTCTGGAAAAATCTGTATGATGTTCTTGGAAAAGGTTGCACCGTACTCCTTTAAAAATGCACAATTTTTACGTAGCTAAGATTCTAATAATTCTCGTTGAATTTTTTTGTAGGAATTTGTTACGATCAGTCACGTTGTATTATTTTTTGTAGGAATGTGTAGGGATTTCCAATAAATCATATTGCTAATGTGTAAAACTTCACATCTGATTGTGATATGGTTTGTATTGAAAGTCTTAAAATTGAGGTGTCTTGACATTAATGTATTAGGTTGCAACCTAATAAGAAATGATTAAGAGTCATTTGACTAAGATGTGGTTTGCTGCCACGTGGGGTTAGGGTGGAAATTTTAATCTTTATCCAACTTATTAGTTAATTAGGTTATGTCTCGTTACCCGGTAATTAACCAATTACCCGCATAATTAAGAATTATCTCAAATTACTTAAAATACTACTCATTTTTAATATACCTTATACATAATACTATCACGGTAATATGGTACCTTATATGGTACTAGTCCATAAATACCGGGTATTATAGCTCGCACCGTATTTTATCCCAAATTGACAACCTTCAACGAAACTCATTTTCTTTAATTCGTGTACCCTTTATCCTTCATGGCACTTACTTATCGCTTGTTATAAATAGCATAAATATGCTAACCTCACGATAATCTCATCCCCGAGTCTATGTCAATTAACTGAAGACGAAACTTTAACGTACGAGAAGCGCGAAATGTAACATGTCCGGCCTTATAATGCTCGATATATATATAAATGCTCTGCCGTAGTAGGCTCGCTCATAGGCACTCGACCAGACTAGGCTCTGTATCTCGACCAACTGGGCTTGCTCATAGTGCTCGACCACAGTAGGCTCGGTATATAACTTACCATATGATCAGAGGTTGCCCAATAGGGGCCTGCCCATCGATTATAGCTCGATGGTAATGAAAATACTGTAATACTGCATATATAGGCTCTCTACTCTCTTGACTAGAACAAGACTATACTCAATTGAATATAAAATCTCGATAAGGGAGAATACTGTAACTTATGAGACTAGAAAAATATACATAAATTTCGGAATATGAATTTTTCTTTATGTCTCGTCATCAAACATATGTAATTACGGGATCATGCCAAAATGAAGGAAGGCTTTACCTTAACATACCTGGAGTAGGAAAAAATCCGTGTGATATTCTTGAGAAGGATTACACCGTACTCTCTTAGAATCGAAAAATCTCGTTGCTATTATATTATGGAGTGACTATCGTCCTTGGCTTTGTATTCGGTATAACTCATTTGGTATTCATTCAAGATAAGAGTTCTTGGCTTTGCATTTGTATAACCCACTCATGAAAGGGATTCTTGGTATTGATTCAAGATAAGAGTTCTTGGCTTTGCATTTGTATAACCCATTTACGAAATGGATTCTTAGTATTCATTCAAGATAAGAGTTCTTGGCTTTGAATTTTTATAACCCACTTACCAAATGAATTTGGTATTAATTCAAGACAAGTGTATGGATAAGTATTGTGCCTTCTCTTTCTATGTGTTTGCAAGGAGTGTCTTTGAAGATTATCCATGTGTCATCTTAATTAATTGTCCAAAGTCAAGTCATATCCAATCCTCCTCTACTTGCTGCCGCGTGTGGGGGGGGGGGGGGGGCTTTTTCCCCACCTACAATTATCCACAAATCTTTAATTACATGATTAATCTCCCATTAAACCAATAATTAACCAATTACCCATGTAATTAATAATTATCTCAAATTACTTAAAATACTAATTATTTTTAATACACCTTATACATAATACTATCATGGTCATATGGTACCTTGTATAGCACTAATCCGTAAATACGGGGTATTATAGCTTGGACCAAATTTTATCCCAAATTGCCAAACTTTGACGAACCCATTTTTTTTCTATTTGTGTACCTTCTTTTTCTATTTGCTTACCTTCTCTCCTTCACGAATTTATTCATCACGTGTTTGAAATAGCATAATGCTTATAATATCAAGAAAAACTCATTCCCGAACTTATATCGAGTAACTTATGACGGAACATTAACGTACAAAAATGCGATACATAACATCTTTCCCCCTTTAGAAACATTCGTCCTCGAATGTTTACTCTTAGATAATTTGGGAAATTTTTTCCAGAGTCTCCTCCACACACTAGACTAAAACCAACTTGTACATAGTCAGAAAACATATTATACATGCCACACATGGCCACTGTCTATAAATAACAACACTTGACTTCACACAACTGTCCATTATAAATTCTGAGAGTAAAAAATGAGATCTTACCTGATGACCTACTGGCCTAAATAGAGTTGTGCTGAGGTATCCCACCTCGATCCATATCTTCAGTTTGAAATAGGTGGGGTTATTTATACTTCATTCCTTCCTCCTCTTCCCACGTCATCTCTTCCACATTCTCGCTTCTCCATAAAACCTTCACAGAGGCTATTTCCTTATTCCGTAGCTTGCGGATTTGTTGGTCTAGGATGGCAACCAAAATTTCCTTGTATGACAAGTCCTCTGTAATCTATACATCATCTGTGGTAACCACTTGGGTAAGATCACCGATGCACTTCCATATCATTGATACGTGAAAAAACGGATGGATAGACTCCAATTCTGAGGGTAATTCTAACTCATATACTACTTGGCCCACTCTCTGAATTATCCTATAAAGCCCAATATACCGTGGGCTAAGATAGACTTTCTCTCCAAACCTCATCACACCCTTCATAGGTGACACCTTTAAGAATACCCAGTCATTAACCTCAAACTCTAAGTCTCGTCGCCGCACATCAGAATATCACTTCTGATGACTCTAAGATGTCAACAGTCGCTCCCGGATAAGCTTTACTTTTTCTATGGCCTACTGAACCAGGTCTGGCCCATGTACCCCATATTCTCCAACATCAAACCACCCTATAGGAGATCTGCACTTATGCCCATACAAAGCCTCGTACGGAGCCATCTGGATACTGGAGTGGTAACTGTTATTATATGCAAACTCGATATGAGGTAGATGTTCATCCCAACTTCTTTTAAAATCCAACACACATGCTGTAACATATCCTCGAGTGTCTGAATTGTGCCCTCGACTTGTCCATCAGTCTATGGATGAAAAGTTGTGCTGTCATTCACCTGACTCCCTAGACCTTTCTGAAATGACCTCCAAAAATATGTTGTAAACTGGGCCCCATGGTCAGATATAATAGATTTTGGTACTCTGTATAGTCTCACTATCTCTTTAATATATGGCTTTTCACAATCATCCATTGTATATGTAGATTTGACTGGTAGGAAATGAGCTGATTTTGTGAGCCTATCGACTATCATCCATATGGAATCGATCTTACGATGAGAACGAGGTAAACCCTTGATAAAGTCCATGTTTATCGCCTCCTATTTCCATGTCGGGATCTCTATAGTCTGCAATATCCCTCCGGGCTTCTGGTGCTCTATCTTTACCCGCTGGCAACTAGGACACTAAGAGACAAACTCAACAATGTTCTTCATATCGTTCCACCACTACACCTCCTTAATGTCATGATACATCTTTGTCGACCCAGAATGAATGGAGTACCACGAAAAATGTGCCTCTGACATAGTCCTGTATCGTAGCCTTGCTACATCTGGAACAGACAAACGGCCCCTGTATCTGAGAATCCCATCTCCCTTGAGCTCTAACAGCGACTTCTTCTGCTACAAAACTCGCTTTCTCAACTCGACCAACTCTGGGTCCTCGTACTGCCTCTCCTTTACTTCAGTTATGAGAGATGATTTTGCAGTATTTTGGAGTACAACTCCACCATTGTCAGAGTCTACTAACTGAACCCCTAAACAAATCAATTGATGAATCTCTCTAGTTAATTGTCTTTTCTCGGCTTCTACATATGCTAAGATACCCATATATCGGCGACTTAAGGCATCTGCTACAACATTAGCTTTCCTTGAATGGTAGAGAATGTTAACATCGTAATCTTCGATAACTCAAGTCATTGCCTCTGTCGCAAATTCAACTCTTTTTACTTTAGGATATATTTGCAGGCTTTTATGATCTGTGAATACATCAACATGAACAACATACAAATAATACAACCATATCTTAAGTGCATGGACACCGCAACTAACTCGAGGTCGTGGGTCGGATAATTCCACTCATGATTCCTTAACTGCCTTGAAGCATACGCAATTACTTTCCCATGTTGCATCACCACACATCCTAACCCGATACCTGAGGCATCGCAATACATGGCATAACCATCTGGACCCTCTGGAAGTGCTAGAACTGGCGCCGAGGTCAACCTGTTCTTAAGATCCTGGAAACTTTGCTCACAAGCCTTCGTCCACTAAAACTTAGTTGCTTTCTGCTTCAACTTCGTTAATGGTGCCAAAAGGGAAGAAAACCCCTATACGAACCTTCGGTAGTATCCTGCTAAGCCTAGAAAGCTACGAACCTCTGTCGGAGTGGTAGGTCTAGGCCAGGACTTCACAGCCTCAATCATATGAGTGTCTACCTTAATAACTCCATCGGATACAATGTGCCCCCAGAATGCTACAAAATTCAACCAGAACCCACATTTAGAAAACTTAGCGTACAATTTATTATCACAAATGGTTTGGAGTACCGCTCGCAGGTGGTCCACATGTTCATCCTCTGAACGTGAATAAATCAGAACATCATCAATAAAGACTATCACGAATATGTCTAAGTATGGCCGGAATAGGCTATTCATCAAGTCCATAAATTATGCAGGTGCATTCGTCAATCTGAAGGACATGAAAAGGAACTCAAAGTGGCCATATCGGGTCTTGAAGGCTGTCTTGGGAATATCTTTCTTCCGAACTCTGACCTGGTGGTACCCCGACCTCAAATCTATCTTGGAAAAGCATCTAGATCCCTAAAACTTATCAAACAAGTCATCTATCCTTGGAAGTGGATACTTATTCTTAATATTTACCTTGTTCAATTGCCTATAATCGATACACATCCTCAGCGAGCCATCTTTCTTCCGTACAAATAGTACCGGTGCACCCCAAGGTGAGGTACTGGGCCTGATGAAGCTTTTCTACAACAAATCTTTTAAATTCTCCTTAAACTCCTTCAATTCAGCAGGTACCATTCTATACGGAGGGATGGATATTGGTTGAGTTCCCGAAAGCAAATCGATGCCAAAATTAATCTCTTGCTCTGGAGGAATACCTGGAAGTTCATCTGGGAATACATCTGCGTACTCTTTGACTACTGGAATAGACTGAAGTGTAGGTACCTCAACATCTGCTTCTCTAACTCGCACAATATGGTAAATGCACCCTTTTGCGATCATTTTCCTCGCCTTCAGATAGGAAACAAACCAACCTCTGGGTGTAGTTGTATTACCTGCCTATTCAAGGAATAAATCACCCGGAAAATTAAATTTGGTTGTCTTTGCTCGACAATCAACTATGGCATAGCAAGCGGCCAACCAGTCCATGCCCATGATAACATCAAAATCTAATATCTCTAGCTCAACTAGGTCGGCTGAGGTTTGACGACCACAAATTGTCACCGTATAACCTCGGTAAAATCGTCTAGCAATAATTGATTCTCTAACCGGTGTAGATACCACAAAAGGATCACTTAGTATTTCAGGCATTATACCAAACTTCCCTGCGATAAATAGGGTAATACATGATAAAATTGATCATGGGTCTATCAAGGCATAAGCATCGTGAGAGCAAATGGTTAACATACCTGTCACAATGTCTGGTGAGAACTCCTGGTCCTGTCGACCTGCTAAAGCATAGCTACGATTCTGTTTACCACCTAAACTAGAACCTCTACCTCTTCCTCGATCTCTACCAGCTGAAGACTTAGACTCGTGCCCTGAAGGATGCATGGACATAGATTATCCTATTGCTGAATTTGCTGGTTGTGCAATACCCCCAAAATCTTTATTTGGGAAATCTCGAATCATATTTACCGGACGTCCACATGTATAACAAGCATCGAAACCGGCTCGACATTGGCCCAAGTGTCCTCTACCATAGATGGCACACCGCCGTGGAAATGACCATGTCTGTCCTGAACCTCGTTGTCGCTGCAAACCCGATGCCTGGGAGCTTTTACCTAGTCCTGACTGAGTATAGCAGTCATACATGTAACCCTGTAGCTGAGGTGGCAGAGGCCTAGGTGGCCGTTCTAAGTATTGGGGCCTATAACTGCCCTGAGTCTGCTCTTGAGACCTGGAAAATCTCATCCTTTTACGCTGTCTTGACTCAATCCTCTCTGTACCCTGCTACCGACGCCTACCCTTTTCTATATTCTAGGCGAATGCCTGAACCCGAGAGATATCCATACTATCATGCAATGCAGCGGTGGCACATGCCTCGGTCAACTCTGGGGCCAATCCTGCTATAAACCTGTGAATCCTGTCCCGCGTAGTAGCAACTATGGATGGTGAATATCTGGCCAATGAGTCAAAACAGAGGCTATATTCTCGAGCACTCATATTTACCTGCTAGAGGGTTAGAAACTGATCGACTCGAGCCTGTCGGATCTCCCGCGGTAAGTACTGGTCAAGGAAGGCATCCGAAAAATTCTCCCAAATAGCTGGAGGTGCATCACGTCACCTGGACCTTTCCCATACCTCGTACCAAAGTATGGTTATATCTCAAAGTCGAAAAGCTGCTAGCTCAACTGCCTCTTTCTCCGTGGCATGCATAAGCAGAAAGATCCTGCAAAGCTGATCTATGAAATCGTGGGTCCTCCCTCCGATCTGTCTCTGTGAACTCTGGGGGACTCAATGTAATAAACTCTCAGACCCTTGAACTCCCCGACCCCTCAGAAGATTATGCAATAGCGGACGCCCTAGCATGTTGTTGGGTAGCTACCAACTGTGTCAACAAATGCACCGCACTCCTCAAGTCCAGATCTGATGGAAGCGGAGGGGAACTGGATATATGGTCTCCCCAGGAATCTCCTCAGGTGGTGGAGGAGCCGGTAACGGCTGAGTAGGGGTCTCTCCCTGGGCCTCAGATTGGGCCCCATCTATTGGGGGTACCCTGCTAGTCCCCTCACCTACTGCTTTTTCTCTCCTCTGGCTAGTCGTAGTCTTCCTAGTCACCATCATTTGTGCATGCGAATGCTAACACGTAAGTTTAACTCAAATTTCCTATAACTCAGTTCTAAAACACGATTTAGATTTGAAAGAAGTGTAATCGACTCCTAAATGCCCTGTAGTCCCCTGCTTATATAATGTGAGGCACCACACATCTATAAACAAGACCCTACAAGACACGGATTGTAGACTCTCTAGGACAGAACTACTCTGGTACCACTTTTGTCATGCCCCAAACCTGGGGGGGGGGAGGGGAGGGGGCGAGACCGGCACCCGGTGCCTCACCTATCCTTGCGTACCAACTTGCGACTAAGGGACTTTGAACATATAATGTCATACTTTGGCCATGGGCCACATTACAAGACAATTTTCGAAGCAAAATATAAAACTGAATGGAAACTAACGCTGACTAAATATCAATATAAAGCTGGGCTGGCAAGGCTGTCATAATTACTACAGCTAACAAGCCAACAAAATATACATACAGGGCCTACAGGCCCAACATACTGCACTAAATGACAGGATATGTCTACAAGCCTCTACTGATGGATGTTCTATGATCGGAACAGGGCCTTGATCTACCCATAGCCTATATACATTATATACAAGATGTACACAAAACTTCTAGACCCGTAAACTCCGAAGGACATGGAGCTTACCGATAAAACTAAGCTCGGGCAACACCTAATAAAGAGGTCTATCCGTCCGTCTGTCTGAACCTGCACGCATGAAATGCAGCGTCCCTAGAAAAAAAGAGGTCAGTACGAAATAATGTATCGAGTATGCAAGGCAATAAAATAACTAAAAGATGCAACTGAACTGGTAATATAATAACTGAAAGTAACTGGGAGTCAAAGACGATCTGGAGGTATACTTACCTGCTGATACTGACTCAACTCTCTCAATATAGTAAGTAAACTAAATGTCCGGCCTTATAAGGCTCGATATATATAACTGCTCTGCTGTAGTAGGCTCGTTCATAGGCACTTGGCTAGACTAGGCTCTGTATCGGGCTTAGCCTTAATATACCTGGAGTAGAGAAACATCTGTGTGATATTCTTGAGAAGGATTACACCGTACTCTCAAAGAATCAATAAATACCGTTGCTATTATATTATGGAGTGACTATCATCCTTGGGTTTGTATTCTGTATAACTCATTTGCCAAATGAATTTTGGTATTCATTGAAGATAAGATTTCTTGGCTTTGTATTTGTATAATCAACTTACGAAAGGGATTCTTGGTATTCACTCAAGATAAAAGAACTTGGCTTTGCATTTGTATAACCCACTTACAAAATGGATTCTTGGTATTCATTCAAGATAAGAGTTCTTGGATTTGCATTTGTATAACCCACTTACCAAATGAATTTGGTATTAATTCAAGACAAGTGTAGGGATAAGTATTATGTCTTCTCTTTCTATGTGTTTGCAAGGAGTGTCTTAGAAGATTATCCATGTGTCATCTTAATTGATTGTCCAAAGTCAAGTCATATCCAATCCTCCTCTACTTGCTGCCACGTGGGGGAGGGGGGGGGGGCTTTTTCCCCACCTACTATTATTCACAAATCCTTAATTACATGATTAGTCTCCTATTAAACCAATAATTAATCAATTACCCATGTAATTAAGAATTATCTCACATTACTTAAATACTACTTATTTTTAATACACCTTATATATCATACTATCATGGTCATATGATACCTTGTATGGCACTAATCCATAAATACGGGGTATTATAGCTTGGACCGTATTTTATCCCAAATTGCCAAACTTTAAAGAACTCATTTTTTTTCTATTTGCTTACCTTCTCTCCTTCATGAATTTACTCATCACGTGTTTGAAATAGCATAATGCTTATAATCTCAAGAAAATCTCATTTTCGAACTTACGTCGATTAGTTTACGACGGACATTAACGTACAAAAATACGAGACGTAACAATAAGAGGGTCATGCGACACAATAAGGTTCATATCACTACTATTCGTGACCTTGATCTCAGCCTTAGTGCCTCAAAGTTCAAGAGGAATATCCTTTCGAACGAGATTGACAAGCTTAAGTCAGAGTTCCAGCATTGAGTGGATTCCCTCATTGTTGAGAAAATATATTCAATGCATAGCATGAGAAGAAAAACCTTGGAAGAGGCCAACGCGCGGTTCATTGACTTTGACGGCTCATTGACTTTGACGCAGAGATCGCCAAGGCCCGTGAGTTGGAATCAACCGTCCGGAGGTGCCTTCTGGTTTGACCCGATGCAACTGATTATTCTGGTTCCGGTTCTGAGTTAAGGGGGTGATGGTGAAGGCCAAGACCCCGAGCTGGCGATAGATCCACCTACTTCTCCTGGGGGCGCAGATGCTTCTTTTCCCCCAAGTTCTGGGAATGCAGTATTTTAGTTTTTTACTTTATTTTTCTTCTGTTATTTTCTTCTCATACATTTTTACTTGTGCTACTTAGCATGTTTGTTATATAAAAGCGCTTTTCGTTTAATCATTGCGCAAAGTTTACTTTTTGCGTCGAATTATACAAGGCTTGGGGTGCACTTTTCCCCGATAGAATTTGAATTCTGGGCATAAAATCTTTCAGAACCAAGCTTTTACCGTGAGGGTTTCATAAGATATGGACCTCTTATGTTTACGGTGCTCTTGAAGAGGATGTTTCATGTTCATTCTGGCACTAGAATTTAAAGTACTTGATTAACTTTCAAATGAAAAAAATTATTTATCGTTTGGATAAGAAACAAGATAAAAATAAAAGGACTTTACTTTTTTCCTTCCATTTTCAAAAGTACATAAGCATTTGTTGTGCTAAAAGTAATTGCCATTACTTGTGGCTAATTTGTACAACTTGTTTCTATGGGGCAGTCCCTGGTACCGATGATACATCTTTGTTCCCCTATTTTGTAGTCCCGATTTATGCGGCAGTCTGGTTGTTGTATTCTCATATCACTCCCCCCTAGTGTTCGAATACGAAGAATGCAAATTGGAACACTAATAGTCTTGCTCCTCTGAAGATTCCACTAGTGAATGGTTGGATAATCTTTGGTCCGATAGCAAGCTTTATTTCCTATTAGGAATTTTGCCATCGAGCCAAATATTATCTAACCACCCCCTAGTGGCTTGTAGTAAAGGGACACTCGTGAACGGTTGGATAGTTTTTGGTCCGATAGCAAGCTTTTTTTCCCGTTAGTAACTTTGCTATCGATCCAAATTTTATCTAACCATCTCGTAGTGACTTGTTGTTTCCATGCCTTGTTGTTTAGAGGTCTTATTTCTGTTGATGAAGCTTCCTTCATAGTATGCCTTCCGTTGCTACCTCGTTAAAAACTTTTCCAGAAAAACTTAATTGGGACAAAAACTGGATGAAGGGAAAAAGAGTGCAGCAGCTACTTTCAGTATAAGCAGTGCTCATTAAAATAGTACCTTTTGAGGTGTGTAAGATTCCAGTTGCTCGTCAATTTTACTCCGAATTGATTTTCCAATTCATATGATCCTTTCATGGTGACAGCTGAAATTCGATAGAGGACCTCCCATGTCGAGCCCATCTTTCCTGCGTTGAACTCTCGGGTGTTTTGAGTCACTTTCCTTAAAACTAAGTCTCCCAAATCTCCCACTTTGAAATAACGGAGATTGGCTCTTTGATTATAGTATCTTTCCATTCTTTATTTCTGGGCCACTACCCTTATATGTGCCAAGTCCCGGCATTCATCGAGCAACTTCAACCTAACCAGCAATGCTTCGTTGTTTGCTTCTTCGTACGCCCGGAAGTATCTCATGGTAGGTTCTCCCACTTCCACTGGGATCAAGGCCTCTGATCCATATACAAGAGAAAAGTGTCTCTCCCATACTTGGTTTGGCCGTCATTCGGTATGCCCATAGCACTTTCGATAACTCTTGGGACCATTTTCCTTTGGCTATTTCCAATCTCTTTTTTGATATTATGAATACTCACTTTGTTTGTCGGTCCCGCTTGGCCGTTTGCGCTCGGGTGGTATGGCGAAGAAGTGATTCTTTTTATTTTTAAGTCTTTAAGGTATTTTGTGACCTTTGAGCCTATAAATTATGGCCCGTTGTCACAGGACATTTCCTTTGGTATCCCGAACCTGCAAATTATGTTCTCCCACAGGAAATTTACCACTTCGCGCTCGCCGATTTTCTAGTAAGGACCTGGTTCAAACCACTTAGAGAAGTAGTCAATTAAATCAAAAGAAATCTTACCTTACGGGGAGCCGGCAGCAGCGGTTCGACTATGTCCATCCCCATTTCATGAATGGCCAAGGCGACAATACCAAATGCAATAGTTCTGCTGGTTAATGCACCAATGGCGCGCGATGTTGACACTTATCGCATTTCTGAACAAATGCTTTAGCGTCTTGTTCCATCGGGCCCAGTAATATCCTGCCCTAATTAGCTTTAATACTAATGAGTCCGCACCTGAGTGATTTCCGTAGCTTCCTTATTGAACTTCTCTCATGACGTAATTAGCCTTGAAGGCTTCTAAACATCGGGCCAATGGGACTTGGAAAGACTTTCTATACAACTGACTGTCGCGCCCCCCTCTTTCCTCCCCTTTCAGATCGTCAGGGTATTCGACATTATTGGAAAAACTCGTTTCCTTTTGGGAAAGGGATAAGGAATTGAAGAGTCGCCACCTAAAATTTTTTAAGGTGCATTATGGAACCTACTAAAGGTTATTTACAAACACAGATTAGATAACCAGAGATAGGGTAAGGTCTTGAAATTACTTCAAGGGGAAGGTGTTAGGCATCCCTCGAAACCCACAACTGTGGTTCCCGGCCCAAACAAACTTTGTGAACAGATAGAATATAAGCAATAAGCACATAGGTAAATAGATGAAGGTTTCGAGAAGATTTGCAGTCCAAGCAAACATATGTGCTTAAGTTTAAAATATTTAAAGTCTAAGCACNAGGATCAAATCAATACAATTCCCGATAATCACTCCTCATAAGAGGGGCTACATGTGGCATTAGTGCACCAGATATCATATCCATGTCTACCCTTCCCACCCCTTAGTGGTTATTAAGCGAGTTTATTTAACGACCTCTATGCATGTTGTTACCCGTCCCTTCTTAATGGCCCTGGAGGAATTTAGGATCTCTAAATATAGGCAGTTCTAGACAAAAACCCTAAGGTTAAAAGGATAAAATTCTAAGCGACAGGCAAGAATAAATAGGACTTCACAAATAAATGCAGGAAAAGCAGTTAAGAGGCTCAGATTTACCTCCACAGATAATGCACAAAAGCAGCACGTCTCAAACACAAAAAAGAGGCAACTTTATTAGACAGAATCCTAAGACAGGATATCAAGTGAATATCAATGCACAGAAGTATGCATCTTGTTTATAAACTCAATAACAAGGACCTAATCAGTTTGTCTACTGATTTTAAAACCTGTTAGCCTTTAGAAAGTAAACGCAATCAAAACAATATTCATTTTTTTAAGAGATTGATTACCTAAGGCTTTACTAGGCGTGGGGTTGTGCATAGTAACTACCAGAACTATTAGACAGTTCAGAGGTTGTTTTACCTAAAACATGTTGTTCTAAATGATGTAAATCTGAGAATGCAGAGATAGTTACCAATTTCTATTAAGAACAGACATGATAATCATATGCGAGGTTATTTTATACCTTTTCATGAATCAACAGTTTAAACTAGGCGTAGTTAAGTAAATGTAGACGAAATCCTAGAGCATGGTATCTAATATGCACATATAAATGCTGGATGGCTAAGACATAATTTCAGGATTCACAGGATTCCTAAAGCATGATTTCTAAAAATGCACAAAGAGTTACAGGATGATTGGGGCATGTTTTGAATGCACATGAGTATTAATTTTATCACCCTAGGAGCAGGATATCTAAGCGGTAGGCATAAGCATAAATTAAGGGCATGTTGTACGTTAAAGCAGTAAACATGAAAGCCTTAAAGACATGATATCTATGTTTGTCATGGTTTGAATGAACATGTTAGTCCTAAGCATGGATTCTAATGCAGATATAGGGAATGTAAAGCCTAAGGAATGATTTCTACCCAGTGGCATTGATAAGATCATATAGCTATCCCCCCATTTCACTAGCCATCCCCTAGTATTAATTTATAATAATTGTTACAGACCAGCTGAATAAATTACATAAATAGATAAAGGAAAAGAAGAAGTTAAACTATTGGGAGCCTGAAAACAGGCCCAGATTCCCAGAACCTCAAGTGCCCAAATGTTTCATAGCCTTTCTCATATCCGGGTGTGTCAGAGTTCCCTAAGGACCTCAAGGGATCTAGGGAAGTGCTCACACCCAGATTTCATAACCACAATTGAGTAAGTGCAGCGTAGAAGGGCCATCCCCAGTGCATCAGAGTTCATAGGGATCTCACAGGAATCCAAGGAAGTCATACATTGGAGGGGCAGAACCTAAGGACCTAAGAGTAGAGTGAGAGTGCTTGACATAGTTTTGAAAAGGGTTTAATAGGAAAGCAATATTTGAAAGAAGGGATTCCAAAATAGGAGATTTGTTTAGAAGTAAAGCAATTTTGATAAGAGTGGTGAAATCAAACGAACAACAGATCAAACATAGAGCCAAACAGGTTCAACAATACTCAAATAACAACCCTTCACATAGGGATAATTGGGGACTGGGGACACATAATATACATATAATAAACATAAGTCTCTTGAAATTAAGGGGTAGCTAATAGTGTAAATAGTGAGAAATGAATTCAGAAATGCTAATTAGAACATAGTCAAAGAATCAGAAGTGCTTAGGGGGTTCATGGGATAGGGAGATGACACAGTATAGGATTTCATAGCAGTAGTGAGGACATAGAAGCACTAAACATGATTGAGCATAGCATCAGGGCAACGTAGGGTAACAAATCAATAAGGCATACCAGAACTAGGCTACTAGTACACAAGCATCAAAACAGAATTGAGTCATATTGAATCAGATTACAGGTTTATAAGAACATGCTAATCCTAAAGATTTAAGCCATAATTAGCATACTAGATGAAGCAATGATGCAAAGAGGTCAATTACATGATGACAGCAAAACAACAGATAGAAATAGATCAGGAACATGATAAACTGAGCAGTAAAAGGAACATATTGGTTTTAGGACTTAAATTGAAAATCAGAACGTACCAGTAAAGGGACAGTAAACACAAAGGTGAAGGGGCATGAGAGCATAATAGTTAGCCTTGGCTTGCAGCCGGCTAACTCAGAATAATAGTAAGTGACACAGAAAGAGAGCAGAAAGCTTTGAGTGTAAGAGATAGAGTTTTGAACTAATGTGTTGGTGTCCGTTTAGTGTAAATGAGAGAGAGCATATATATTAGTTTGAAACTAGGTAGGATAAGGTAACAATCAAAGTCAGGCAGTGATTAGGAAATCAGAATTAATCAACATAAGATCAATATAAGTACTCCCTTCAATTAAGGAGTTAACTTGAATGCTAATACATGTAATAAATAAGGAAAGATACCATATGATTGGAATATAACTCAATAAGGAAATAATTTCAGCACAATACCAGTATAGAAAATGTAATTGAGGCTAGGTTCAGAGGATTCTAATTAAGAAAATAACATAAGAACTAATTTGACAGCATAGTCGACCATAAAATAAGGCAAGAAATAAGCTAAGGTCGGAAAATCAACAGGGAAATCATCATAAGGGATTAGTGAAAGGTATCAATCACAGGGAATCAAGGGTTCAAACAGAAAATAGTATTGATTAGGAGGAATCAACACAAATTGCACAAAATTAACACATGATAAGCAAGGCAGAAGGCAAGAATTAGAACCCTAATAGACATGGTAAAGTAAAGATCATATAGAATCAGGGATTCAAACTGGAATATAGTACTGATAAACATAAACCTCTGAGAGTAAGAGAGGTAAGCACATAATAGACAGAATCAAAAACCCTAGTAAGTTAAACAGGGTGAAAATCACAAAAATACTCATATTAATCGAAGCAGATTCATGAGAATCAAACATGCAAACAAGTTTGAAAGAACGAACAGTAAAGATAAACTCAGAACCCAAAGATTAAACCAAGAAACTTAGGGTTTTCAACATAATAAAATCAGATGAAGTAAAAACTTAAACAAATCATTTAAATACAGTGAAAATCACAGAATAACACTAAAGTCGGAAGAAGAATCATATTTTGCAAAGGGGTTAAGAAACCCTAGTTTTAAGATGAATAGATGCTTTAGGAAAATCAAAAAATCTTTAAGAAAATAGCAAAATAACTCGGAATATACCCAGATCTATTGCAGACCTAAGAAATCCAGTGTTAAAATTAGGGTTTCAGAGAGAGAACCCAAAGAGAGAGAGAGTCGGCTTATAAACCACAGGTTCTAGCCAGAGATAGGAGGATCTTACTCAGATGGCCATGGACGGCCTGAGAATGACATGAAAGCCATGGGAGGTGAGCACAAACCCCAGGGTGTGGATGAATAACCAACCGGTCTCTTGAGGACCTCAGGGATGCAAAAATCGAGCCATAGAGAGAAGCCATAGAGGCTAGGGGGTAGGGAACCGCCATTGTTACCGGCGAACCAGAGAATGGAGAAGGGATTAGGGTTTGATGCAGAGAGGATTTGAGATAGAAGGGGAAGGGGATGAGGGCGGATAGAAGATGAGGGAAATGAGAGAAGTGAGGGTTTGGGAGGGGGGTCGTTTGGATTAATTAAGGAAAGGGTAAATCCAAGTGGGATATTGGGTTGGGTAGGATAAATGTATTGGGCCTGGGTGTTTGGGCCGTTTTAATCAGATTTGGATCTGGTCTAATTAGGTTATAAATCAAATGGAAGTGGCTATATGTTAAATACCTCATGTAAATTAATTAAAATAGTTTACAAAAAATAGCTGTTAATTATAAAAATGAATTTCATGGATAAAAATAATTAAGATGATTACTTAGTATTTTAAAAATACAAATGATTAATTTCTGGATAAAAATAGTATAAAATCGTATGGTTGGGCTACAATTGTAAAGTTATTGCAATTATAGCCAAAATGTGCCAGTTTGACTAATTGTGAAATAATTTGGTCATAATAGGAGCAAAAATAATTAATGAAACCAAGAAATGCTTTTGAAATCATTTGTAATAAAATTTTATAATTATTTATTGGCAATAAAATGCTGGATAGATTAATACAAATATAGGAAAATTGTGGAAAAATATCAATTTCTATTGATACATGATTTTGAAACTATATATGCAAAATTTAAAATATTTTGAGGAAAAATTGGGTATCAACAACTGCCCTTCTTTACCCAAAAAGGATGAAAGAATTTGTTGGGTAAATACATGATGGCCAATTTTGACCGAGCGAAACGGTTTGGAGAGATTTAGGCCGCACCCTGGCTTCTGAGCTGCCTACATATCATTGGTTTTACAGGAATCAGGCCGTATGTAGTTTCGGATCCATCGGCTAAGTATACCGGTGAAGTTATCACAATAACTGTGAGCATGTAATTTTTCACCTACTAAATACTCCTATAAAATTGGATAAGTAAATTAATTTTACGGATTTTTGTTGAATTTTTTTTAGTGATTAATTGTTGAATTGTTTGCATTTGCATATTCATAATTCATTTGTTAAAATTATTAAGATCGCATCACCATATCAAAGAATTATGAACTGATTATTTGTAATTAATTGAATTAAAAATGGACGAATAGTGGTTATTTGATGAAACATGGGTTTTAACAACTAATTACTAAAAATTAATCATTTTATCCAATAAATCATAAACTTTATTAGGAATATAAAATTAGTTTTTTTGTTCTTAATTAATCTGCGATTAGATAAAAATAGGGTTTAAAATTAATTACTACATTTTTGGATTAAATTAGGTTTGAATTTAATTAGTTGGTTTAGAAATCCAAAAAAAAAGAGCTGAAAAATTGGACCTGGTCTGACTTGCCCAAGCCCAAGACCTATCTCTACACTACAAACGACTCAGGCCCAATCCCATTACCCGGCCAGCCCCCCTACCACATTAAACGGCCCCGTTTGGACTAAGACTAATCCCAGTCGTTGATCTCTTAAGATCTAACGGCTGGGAACTAA
>MDKI01103587.1:0-26568 GCA_005239505.1 Nicotiana paniculata | reverse complement strand
TGTTTACATTATATTCAAGTTGTTTCATTACTGATCAAAACCTTTTCAAAAAACTTCTTTATTTACTGAATCAATCCAGTGTTGTTTTGTGTCAAAATCTTTTCAAATCTATCTCTTGCACTTCACTTGATTCCTAGACCTTTAAGTTCTGCCCCCTCAGTGTGAGCACTGCTTTGGTACCTTGAGTTCCCTCTGAACTCTTACAAACTGAGGCTGGTATTTCCACACTGCACATGTTTAACTCCTGGTTACTAATTCTGGGTGTGAGCGTTGCCCAGGAGCCCTTGAGGTCCTTAGGGAACTTTGACACACCCGGACTGTGAAAAGGCTATGAATACCATATGGCAATGAGGTTTACAGGATTTGGGCCTAATTGAAGGCTCCCTATAGAATAACTTCTCATTTTTCATTTCCGGTTGTGTAATTCATAATCCTTGTCATGTATATTTGTAAATAATTCTGGGGCTGTATAGTGAAACGGGAGGGGTAACTATGCGTGCCTAGCTATTACAAGGGTAGAAACCATGCTTAGGTTTTTTATTCCCTATCTGTGCAATAGAGATCCTGTGTAGGTTCATGTGTCCATGCATTAGATATCATGCTACTTAGGATTTATGTGTATTCAACATCTAATCTACGCTTAGAAATTCTGCCTATAGGATAAATAATAACAATAAAATAAACTGCTATTACGTGATTCTGTCCATGTAAACATGTTCTGAAACTTCATTAGAAGTCCTGTTCTAGGATAAATAAACTGCAATCATGTCTCACCATGCCTGCGCACTTGGAAATCTTGTCCCTAGGATAACATTAACAAGTTGTACTCTTGATATTCCTGAAGCGGTGCATAATGTTGTGATTTTATGTGTATTTAGAAATCCTGTTTAGATTACTATGCATCATGATGCATTAGACATCATGCTATAGGATCATACTCATTTAACTGCACTTAGTCTAAATACAGATATCTAAAACAGTCCCCTATTCTAAACAACTGGTAATTAGTCCTTGCACATATTCAACACCTAGAATTGCATGTTATTATCTATAAACAACCTAGAGTCGTTAATAAATCTGAATAACTGTTACATGTTATCCTACACCTAGGCAAGCCTTAGGTAATCGGCTTAAAAAATAAAACCAGAACTGTCTTTTGTAATTAGTGTTCAACTGTCAGCATGCTTAAAACCAGTAGGCAAGTTTGATTAAGACTTCCTCTCTGAGTTAGGCAATGAATATGTCTTTGTTATTATCACTTAGACACCATGCGTAGGATCTGAATATGGACCTTAATTGTGTATGACACATGATGTTTATGTGCACTGTTTGTGGAGGTCTTTGAGCCCTTTCCTGTTTATGTGCTACCCCTTTTATCTGCCACTTGTTCATTATATGTCGCCTTAGCATTTTCACCTTTAAAACCTGAGGGTATGCCTAGCACCTCCTTTAGGATAGGAGTCTATTTCCTCCGGGACTAATAAGAAGGGAACAGCATGCAATAGAGGTCAAGACTAACATTCCATTTAGTTACTTTCATGGGGTGGGAAAGGGTAGAATATGGATATGATGACCGGTGTGCTAATACCGCGTGTAGCCCCTCTTCGAGGAGTGATTACCCGGTATTGCATTGATGTGATCCATATTATTATAAACCTAGAATACCTTTTATACGCTCAGATTGTAATCCTTTCAAAAGCTAATGTTCTTTATTGTTTTCAAACATCTGCATGCTTAAGACTTAAATTCTCTCTTATTTGAGCCTTTATTTGTTTGTTGCTAAGCCGTACAAATTCACAGAAACTATTTGGCCGGGAACCACACTTGTGGATCCTGATGGGTGCCTAACACTTTCCCCTTAGGATAATTTCAAGACCTTAACCAATCTCAGGTTAGTAATGTAGTTGTAATTGAACCCCTTAGGTTCCCTAACGTGCCGTTAAAATCGTTAGGTGGCGACTCTTCAAGATATGCAAATCCCTTTCCCAAAAGGAACGAGTTGTCTCAACCCATGTCATAAACACCTTTCAATCGGGCCCCGAAAGGAGCACGACAAGGATAAGCAATTCTTCCTCCCTTTTGGCAAAAAGAGCCCTGAGCTCATCTGCCTCTGATAAAAACCTCCTACACCCCCATTTGTAATGGGTCAACTCAGCCTGAAACATGGCAGTGGTCCGATTATAAAGCACTTTCGCCTGAAATTATGAAGGAAGAGGGTCAAAGAAATAATGATCGGAGCTCGAAGCAATCGACAAAGAAATTATCTGTATGCAGAGACTTTCGGCCTCCTAAAAAATGAGCGAGGCTTTAAGTTCGGGATTATTCTCAGCCATAATAAAGAGCCCTTCAATTACTCCGAGGGGCGCCCCCGCGTCGGAAGATTCTATATTATGGGCATCCCCTATCTCCCTCGGGAAAAATGTTGAAACCGGTGGAGAATCACTTACATCAACAACTCCGGATGGGTCGATCGGGGCCTTCGACCTGCGACTAGGCTCCCGTAACTCATCTACCGAGTGTTCTTCGACCCAGGGAATATTTTGGCTATCAGCCGGCTCAAGGACATCATCCGACCTACCCTCGGAAACCTCTTCGGTCCGAGGCGGGATGACATCATCGACTTTTGGTTTAGAAGCCCTCGGCTCAATGGTCATCGACTCAGCAAAAGTCGAAGCAGTTACATTTCCATTTCCCCCGGGCATTATCAGAAAATCACTTTTCTCGTTTAAAGCCGCGGAGTCGGCCTTAGACTTTTGCACTCTAACCCTATTTGGCTTCAAGGATTCGGCCGGCAATTCCCTCTTTCTCTTCTTCTCCTCATCTGGTTTTGGGATATCTGCATCCCTAGGCGGTGTTTCTCTCATCAAAGACGGCTCCCCTAGGCCTACATAAGCACAAAGCATAAAAAGTTAGAATATGTTCAGGGGGTATCTCTTTTGAAGAACTCAGGTATTGCAAAAGGAATGGCCCCACCATGATTTTTAGCTTCCCATCGGCCCCTGGCCAGGTCGCGCCATACGCGTTTAGCGTACGGGCAGGTCGAATCGAGCCGGCGAACCCAGCTCGAGAGATCCTTAACCGCATCGGGACACCATGCAACAGTTGCATCATCGAAAGGAGTTAGTTCAAAGGGAAATGAAAAGGGCTCGATCAAGGTATTAACTTACGATTCATATTCCTTTCCTCGGGGAATGGTATCCTTTCGAATGGAATCAAATCTGAGGTCCTAACTCAAACAAAGCGGCTCATCCACCCTATGTCCTTGTCTTCATCGGTACAAGCAAAGAAAACCTTCGTAGCCCGACGTTGAAGCTTAATCAGACCACCCCGATAAAGTCGGGGACTGTACATTCTAATCAGGTAGTCGAGGGTAAAAGGCATCCTATCGACAATATTTGCAAAATGTCTAATCATGTAAAAAATATGCCAAACGATGGATGGATCTGGCCGAGCGTCACTTGATATCACTTGCAGAAATCGAGACGGCTCTACCGGGCCTAGGGTAAATGGATAGGTGTATACACTAAGGAAGCTGGATTTGTGGGTTGTTATGTCCTCCTCACGAGAGGGAATTTCCACTTGCACCGCATCTTCCCAGTGGCAGTCGGCCTTCACATTGTCGATGTTTTTTATTATGCTAATATACCGGGATACGGGTTCACACCGTCCCGGCTTCGAAGAAGTTTTGTCAACCTTAAAATCAGAAGTTGTTTCGCAGGTCCCGAGGATGCATTCCTCGAGACTAGGGGGTACTCTCGCCTTACCCTTAGAGGAACGTGAAGATGAGGAGGCTTTATCATCTCACAGAATGGTTTTTGAGGCCTTCGTCAATCCTGCTGAAAGATTTCAAAGGAAACAAGAGAGTTGATCAAGAAAGGGATACACGAAAGAAGTAATGAGAGATCTTTTTAAAAGAGATCAGAAGAAGTAATAAAAGATAAGGGGCAGAAGAAGGAGTACTTATAGGGGCAAGCCGTGCGCGTTGGGGAAGCCACAAGACAGCCGACCGTCGTAATAAGTTCGAGTTTTTTCAAAAACTGTGCAAATGTAGCTTTTGGGCATCTCTCCTATCACATCAGTCGCTTATGTGACACAACTGACAAACTGATGGAGGCGTCGAAAAGTTGGAAAATTCAAATCGTTTCTTGTCTTTCCATTCCAAGAAACGCGGGAACTATCTGTATACGACAAAACTGGCGAAGGCCGATTTTAAGGTTTCTACAGCATTCCGAGCCTCGACCTCGATTGTATCGGAGCAGGATCCGAAGTTAAACCCCGAGGAGCATTCCTCGAGGAATGTATACCGAGGGATCAATGTATCTCGAGGCAGAGTAAAGATCGAAGACCATCATGAAAAAGTGGGATATTCCCAAAGGACACGTGGTTAAGGCTGACCAAGTCTGTAAAGATAGTACAAGTCCGTACCGTGACATTGAATAGTTGTACGAGATGTTTATCTTTGTAATAATTACACATGTACTATGTTGGGATCCTCCTCTTATATATAGGGGACCCTTGTCATTTTGTAAGACGCATGATATTCAATACAAGAACAAGAACATTCTCTGCTCTTTAAACTCAAAATATTCTTTACAATTGCTCCACTGATTTATTGTTTTTCATTTATTGTGTTCATTTATTGTTCTTCATTTATTACTTATTATTGATCATAAAGAGGTTGTCTTCGAGGCCTTCAATATTGTTGTATCCTCTTCGACCGCCCTCTGTCAAGCTCTCGAGCTCGACCTCGAGGCCAATTTCGACCAAACCTGGGACCCCGTCTCTCACCTGCTCGGTTTGCACAACCCCAGTATCCTTCGCTCTTATCTCATTTTCTTACCTCTCGCTTAGCAACTATTGCCTAAACAACTGGTATTAAAATAGATCACATATTTTTAGAACCACAAAATCAAATATAATTGTAATTACCATTTTCATGGTAAACACGGAGAGAAGGATATTTGGAAATTTTCGTTATGGGGTACGTAATATCATGTGTAAAGTTCAAATATAGTCATTTTTCAGACTCGTGATTAAAAAATAATCACATATGAAAAAATTATTGAAATAGCAAAATTTTGGAATCCAAGATGCTAACATGAAGTTTTACCTTTTTTTAAATTCAAAATCCATGACAATATCGTGTTTACAAAAATTAAGATAGTATCCTGGATTTTTCACTTGTTCATGTTTGAAATCCATAATAATGTCATGGTGTTTTTGCATTAAGCGTGGCTACGTTTCAACAAATTTTCATATATTGATTATTTTTTAAAAAGATGTCGGTGGATTTGCATCTATATTCGTTTTTTGGGTCACGTTTTAACTTATATCTGCTTTGCAAAAAAAATTGCAAGCGTACCCACTTTTCGCGTAAACTTCAGGCATACGGGCCTGAAGTAGCAAAGGTAATCACACAAACTTCAGCATTCTAGTAGACGGTTGAACTTAAGCATTCTACTAGCTGAAGTTTTATTCTCTATTTGTTGAACTTCAGCATGTTTTAGCTGAAGTTTTGTCCTGGATTCATTAGTTTTGTCATAAAGCTTTTTCAAAAAACTTTAGCAGAAGATGTTGAAGTTATTTAGTTCATTTGTAAAAACTTCAGCATACGACTAAACACTGGAAGAAGAAAGGAGGAAAAAAGGAGCGTACAGGTAGTAGGAAGAAGGAGGCGTCTGAAATTGTTAAAATTAAGTTATATGTTAAATAATTTTAAAAATATGAATATTAAATTAAATGAGAGCGATTAAATAAGGCGCCCCGTGTAATTTTTACAAAGTTGTCCAAAAAGTGCCTAGCTCGTCAATATTTACTAGCCTGAACATTAAAGCCGAAATAGTGTACCTTGACGAACCAAAAAGAGCCCAATCGTTAGACCAAATCCATCACCTGAACTAGCCCCCTGGCAGCTGTACCAATTTAACCTTCAAGTTGTATGTAACGAATTTATGTTTTTTTAGTACATTTCTAATAAAGAAAATATTTTTATAACATTATTCTTTAACATTTTTGATAACAGTAACATCGAGAATTCATCATATGGCAATTTTATGCTTGCTTCAACTGATCACAAACCTCCTCCTTATCCGATGAGCAACAACTTCAATGACTTTCTCTTGACCCTTAGGGTAAAATATTTCGATACGATCATCTGGAACCACCAATTGTCATCATGATTTCTTGTTACGCTCTTGATCGTCACTTCTCTGCATTCATGTGGTAAGATTTTTGTAAAATTGACTTGTATACAATACAGCATAAAATCAGAATAAATAAATACATATATATAAGATTTACTGAAAATAGCACTTGATGTCGTGCTTGTGTTCATGTCGCATTTATTATTATAACCATCATCATTATTGTTGTTATTGTTACTGTTATTATTATTACTCTAATATTTTCTGTGTGTTGATCGTACCATTTAAATCCTATTTAATTAATCTCAGTTATTGTGAAAGTTCAATTTCTAAGTAATAATGCATGCAGACCTAGTCTTAACAATCTTGAAACTAGTAAGCTGATCTAAAGTTCCAGCAATTTAAAATTTCAGACATCGGTATATGGAAGAAAATAAATAAAACCGTTATAGTCTTTCAATTATTGGCACTTTTGTCTTCAGGGGCAGATCCACCTCCCGACTTACGGGTTCACGTGAATTCAGTAAATTTTATTCAAACAGTGTAAATGTGTTCGAAAAATTTACTAAATATCTATAAATATTTGAATGTGAACCCACTTACTATTAAAAATTTACTTGAGATCGTTGCAGGAACTCATAGGTATTAAATTCTAGATTCGCCTCTGCTTGTCTTACATTATCAATTAATTCCTTCCTCCAACGACCAGTTGATCTCGTCAACAAAAATAAAAAATAAATTTATATTAGATAAAAGAGTTTTGGGATATAGCAGCAGAATATCTATTCTTCTTCAATTATGAAGACTGTTGTCTGTGCAATTTGCACTGATCCACTTATCTCTTTTCCATAGATAGTATGTGGTCCATTTTTCTGTGCTTACTCTGCCCTCCTTATCCTCTCAAACTCCTCAAAATTCATTATCCCCCTTTCCATTTTCATAATTTAACAATAGCGCGTACTTATCCAACGTAACACGATAATTAATTGGACCACTGAATTTTCAATATTTTGCTTGTTGAGCTAACGGTTTATTGAAAACAATTTATTTATCTGTACAAAGTAGGGGTAAGGTCTGCATGTATATTATTCTCCTTAGACCCCACAAGGTGGATTACACTAGGAGCCCGTTTGGACATAACATTTTTTTTTCCTCTTTTCCAAAAAAATTTACTTTTTTTCGAAATCAGCGTTTGTTAATAAAATTTTCAATTTTCACTTGAAGATACATTGTTGAAAATTTCTGAAGATTTGAAAAACTCCAAAAAGCTGTTTTTCAAAATTTTCACTCACAAAACTTCAAAAACAACCCAAACTGAAATTTATGTCCAAACACAACTCTAAATTTCAAATAAACTTTTTCACCATTTTTTGGAATTTACAGCTCTTATGTCCAAACGCCTACTAGACTTATCAAATAAAGTTGAAACCTCAAATTTGGGAGCATTAATTGATAATGGGAGGAAAATGGCTCTTTCCACTTGTCGAAAGGTATATTCAAATCAAGTTGAGGTATAGAATGGTAGCATTTTACAATGTTAGGGCAGTAATGAAACACTATATCCAGATTTCATGCATGTTTCAGCACGCTTTTGCTGCGACAGTTAAAAGTGCATGGTTAAATTAACCAACTGCATTAAAAACTCGACTCTTCTGTTGTTGGTCTCCTTAAGTAATAGCGTAGACTGTTTGCCAGAACCTGAAATGTTACAGATTGATGTTTGTCAATGATTTATATCAAGCTAAATTGTAGACAAATAGCTAGCTGAATATATATATATATATATATGACGTCGAAATTGAATTGCTTTCACACAACAGGTTGCTTACCTGTTGAAGGGGCTTGATGAGAGCTTTGTTCTTGTAGCTTACGTGAAACTTTGCCTTAGCTAGCAATCCCTGTGTAACAACATCAATGTTTATATTGTTCCTAAATGTCCTGTAATATTTATAGCAGTGAGTGATGAAACAACTCTAGTTGTAAAAGACTGACCTCAGTGTCAAACTCTCCTGATTCAACATCAATGTTTATTTCAGTAATGATCTTGACGAGATCAACTATTAATCCAGGTCGATCTGCTGCCTCTACATACAGTAAGCTGCAAAACAGCAATGTTTTTACCATCAGTCTTTCAAGTTATGCGGCATCTTATGACCATGATTCTTGATTATCAACATTAGTCTGAAAGCGAATCATGATAAACTATATGTATATATAAGCTGACCTCCGTTCAGGACCATCGTCATAGACATGGATATGAGTTGCTATGTCCACATCAAGCTGAAAATTGGCACAATAAACAACAGAATAAAAATAGTTAACATTATATTATAAAATCGACAAGCATTAGGCAATCCTGACTGTAATCGGCTGGAGACATACATGCAAGTAGTTCAAGAAATTACTGCAGGCAGACTCTTTACATGCAAAATTATGGAATGCAATAACAAAGTATTTACAACCTTTTGATTTGGTTGATAAGCACCAAAGACTTCACCCATAGCTAACAGGGCGCTAGATTCCTGCAGCAGAAATTATGCAGTAAGAAGAAGCAGCAAATAAAAGATACCACAGAGGTACTCTTAACAAGCATCCAATGTACGACGGCGGAAATTGATATGCTACCGGATGGAACTCAATCATATTGTTGATAATTGTCAAACGAATTGCTTCTAGTTGCTCTGGATCGTCGACCTTTCTACCAGTAGAACTGGAAAAATCCCCAAAAATAGAACAATCAGAATTTCCATAAAAGCATAAAAGCATAAAGTAATCCAACATGACTTACGCATGTGTGATGCATAATGTAGTATGCTTCCCTGATGAATCTAGACACACATTAGCTTTAACAACATTCAGTCCAAGATTTTTTAGTGCACTCATCTGTAAATACATTCAGTAAAAGTTAGGCCCATACGCGAAAAAGATATGCTGCCAAATGACTCCAAATATTTACCAGCAATAATATTGAGTACTTGAATCAAGAAGATAATGAATCCTACCGTGTCAACAAGAGCCCCAAGACGATCACCAAATGTAACCTCCACTACAGTTGCATCCGGGTTCGAATCCAGATCTATTATGACTTTTGGCGTCGGAACTACTGTCTCTTGGGAACTTCCATCCTGATTCCCAAGTCCCATGAATCAAAAACAAATGTCTCAATTTTTGCAAAACAAAAAACAAGGGCAAAAGTTATTTCAATGAGTTATTAGTACATAGTTAGATACCTCAACAGCTGCAGCTGAGGATGCTTTTGGAATAATTGTACTCTCGGAAAAAGCTAATCTGACATAGCAGAACATGTTGAGTATATTCTGAGTCAGGGCATCCAAAAGTACATAGATTCCAGGATAATGTAATTTATGAACTTTTTCCACTGCTAAATTTCAGCAAGTCCATGAGTAAAAACACATCACAAAAACTTCATTATGATTAACAACGGATTCCTGATTAATTATGCCCGTTGCATCTCCATTTTAATCAAACAGTCCTTTACTATATTTGGAATTATTTTACTTCACTACATGTTTCAAAGATCCACGACAAGAACCGGGACAAAAACTTCAATACTGCTTGAAAGAGAAAGCAAGATTCTGAAACTACAACTGGAAACAGATAAGCATCAAATTGCAAACAGAACTATGAAAGATAACTAATAAACCAATCAGCTAAGATGATGAATGCACCCAAAAACTCCAATTAAATGGATAATTTCAAATGTTTAGTATGCCGATTAATTAACCAAATTCAGATAGAAACAGATAACAAGTAGTGAGGCTGAGGAAGGAAACAATTACCTCTTAGGAGCAATGCATATTCTCTGTATGGGTTCCAAACCAAAAGAACCCCTGAAGAGACATGGACTTGAAATCGGCAGTTTCTCAATTGCTTTTAAATTAGTGTGAATCCCAGAAATTATCCCACAAGAAGCCATAGCCAAAAAAATAGAAGCTTTGAAATAATATATACTGCAGTACTAAAGGAAGGAAGCAAAAAGAAATACGGAAATGGAAATAGAAGAAAACAAGGTGGTTTTAAGTGTAGAAGCAATAATCTTGCTTGTTCTAGTAATATCCGCCATTCTAATGGAGCTGTCTTTATAGTAGTAGTAATATTTTTTATGTAACGTGAATATGGGCCTTGTTTGTCTTTCTTGATGAAAGCTGAGCCTTAGAAAATTACTTCAATTTTATCTCACCTTTTTTGTAGTGTGAAGCTGTGATTGATTATCGTATGTGAGAGAGACAAGGCAAACCAAGAATGAGCAAGATATCAATGATCCTCAAAGCTACCTCCTCATCTTTTTATTTTTTTTAATTTTAAATTACCTTCTCATCTTTTACCTTCCCACTCAAAGAGTCTAGTAATAGTGACACTATTGGCTATCAAGTATGGGACCTTCATTATCCTCTCTATGACGTGTCTTATTTTAATCTCTCCCTTTTTTCGTTTTTTTTTTGATTCTTTTTCTCTCACCAGTAATTGGATGTTGACAAGGCACGTGCCAAAATATGATAGAAATATCTATTCTACGCAGGAAAATTCTGGCTTTCGGAATTAATTTTGTAAAAATTACACGGCACGCTTTATTTGGTCGTCCTTTTAATTTATACCTATATTTTTAAAATTATTTAATTTATACCTTAATTTTGACAACTTTAGGCGCCTCCTTCTTCCTGCTACTGTGCAAAACTTCAGCTTATTTAGTGCTGAAATTTTTACAAATGAACTAAATAACTTCAGCATCTCTTACTGAAGTTTTTTAAAAAAGCTTTATGATAAACTAATGAATCCAGGACAAAACTTCAGCTTCTTTAGTGCTGAAATTTTTACAAATGAACTAAATAACTTCAGCATCTCTTACTGAAGTTTTTTAAAAAAGCTTTATGATAAACTAATGAATCCAGGACAAAACTTCAGCTTCTTTAGTGCTGAAATTTTTACAAATGAACTAAATAACTTCAGCATCTGCTGAAGTTTTTGAAAAAACTTTATGATAAAACTAATGAATCCAGGACAAAACTTCGGCTTCTTTAGTACTGAAGTTTTTACAAATGAACTAAATAACTTCAGCATCTGCTGAAGTTTTTGAAAAAGATTTATAATAAACTAATGAATCCAGGACAAAACTTCAGCTTCTTTAGTGCTGAAGTTTTTACAAATGAACTAAATAACTTCAGCATCTGCTGAAGTTTTTGAAAAAGCTTTATGATAAAACTAATGAATCCAGGACAAAATTTCAGCTTCTTAGTGCTGAAGTTTTTACAAATGAACTAAATAACTTCAGCAGATGCTGAAGTTTTTAAAAAAGCTTTTATGACAAAATTAATGAATTCAGAACAAAACTTTAGCTTATTTAGTGCTAATTTTTTTACAAATGAACTAAATAACTTCAGCATCTACTAAAAAACAAAGCTTCGGCTAGTAAAATACTTAAGTTCAGTCGTCTACTAGAATGCTGAAGTTTGTGTGATTGTCTTTGCTACTTCAGGCCCGTATGTCTGAAGTTTAGGCGAAAAGTGGGTACGCTTGCAATTTTTTTTGCAAAGCGGGTATAAATTAAAACGTAACCCAAAAAACAGGTATATATACAAATACCCCATTAATTTTAGTACAAAGGTATCTAGATAATACATACTCTAGATTTTAACTGGATACGTAGGTTTCAAAATATATATTTTTAAAAATTTTGTGATCTAAAATATGCATTAAATATTTATGTGACTTTGGAAACTTCAAAACCATATTTTTAACTTTAGACTCACATGTTTGAAGTTAATTCTATGGTAGCTAAATTCAAAAAGATTTTGTAAATTGTAGCCATTCCTTACAAAAGGGTCCTAAAGACGGCTATGTATGTACTTCTGTCTTTTTTGTTAAGACACAAATAGTCGATCATATTCATTATTTACTTTTTCTAATTATATATATAGATTATATACAATTAGATATATATAATACACAAATTATGTATATATTATACTGATTATTCTTAATTTAAGCAGTTGGACGAGCGACTATTTAATTGGCATCCTATAACAACACATAACATGAATTGACAACTTTTTAGCCTTATATTAGGTTTGGCAAAGATAACCCTAAACAATTTTGAATTATATAGCCAAATCCTAAAAAAAATACTCTCTTATATATTCCCTCTAAAAAAAAAACTACACGCTTATTTTGACATCCCTCCCCCTTTCTCTCCTTGTATTTCTTCTTCCATCTCTTCTCTTTCGCTCTCATAGTTTAGCAAAAATTCGTGCAAATTATGCCAAAAAAATCAGTGGGATGAAAAGGTAAGGTTGTTCTCACATCAGTGAAAATCAGAAGCAAAAACTAAGAGAGAAAAAATACATTTGAACTTTGTTTTTCTTCTCTCTCTTTTTTTTAGTTGGATTGAATGAGTGGGTGTGATTGAAATTTGTTGAAAATACCTAAACGAGGCTATATACAAAATTTGAGAAAGATTAGAAGTGATTTAGATTGGTTTCAGGGGAAAAATCAGACCTAAAAATCTAACTGCGACATGTGTATATCACGTTGTATATCGTGTACATTAGTCTATATCACCCACAAGTTTTTAGGACGTCTGTGTATATCACTTTGTATATCGTGTATATAACATAATTTTATATGGACACCCATGTATATCACATTGTATATCGTATATATAACATAAATTTTTATGGATATACACAAATACACATGATATACATGAGATATATGTACACTGAGATATACAAAAAAGAAAAAAAATATAATATATATCTTGATATATACAAAGACGGAAAATAAAGGTGCGATATACATTTTCATATACACATTACTTGATGTGTTATACATAGTGATATACAAACAACACAATTATTTTTGTGTTATACACTTAGATATAAACACAACAATAGATATAAAATAATTATATTTATAATTTCATATTTTAAATAACAAATAAGGAAAATAAGATTTTGATATGCATAAAAAAGAAAATTAATGTTGTGATATACACTTTGATATACATACTATTATTGTGATATATATTTATTTGCTACTTAATGCCAATAATGAAAAATGAGTTAATTTTAACCAAGTAGTAGAGTTGACTAGATGATGTACCTGTGCGATGCACGACCCGATTGTTATATTTTTCTTCTTCTTATTGTTTTCTTCTTTTTAGTATTTCCTGTTCTATTGCTAATTACACATTTTCTATGCCTTTAAGGAAAGAAGAAAGAGAATAGACTTTTGTGTAATAACGTATGCAACCACGATTACATGTATTGTTATTTATCTTTTGCATTATGTGCATTTCAATTTTTCTGGAATCGTATTACTATACCAATCACTTTGAAACACTTGTTGAGTTTAATATTTTATTATACAATGATTAGATAATAGTTCAAGTAGAATGTAAATTATTTCTACATAGGGTCTACATTTTTTTATTTTTAAAATTTTTTGCACCACTAAGTCTTAAATCAATTAGTATTAAATAATAAATAAAAATCCAGTTGAAAAATAAGTCGTCATGTATTTTTCTCATTTTTAAAACTCTTTTAGTATTTTCATTTGTGTTAATGTATTACTTTTTTCTTTTTATACTAATCAAAATTTAAATAATAAAAAATATTAATATTATTCCCAAATAGTTGATGAAAAGGTATTTTTTGGTTCTTTGAAATAGTAATCGTGATTTTAATTATTAAGAATTTAACAAAAAAATTTGTATTTTGTTCTAATTGAATGAGATAATATTATAAATAAATAGATATCTCGATCACTCTAAATATTAATCAAATTGACCTTAAATTGAAATATTATAATTTTTTCTAATTTCATTTGATATGATTGAGATACTATTTAAGGTATAATGCAATTTCCATCATGACAGTAGTATTTGTTGAGAATTTTTAAAAAATAATTAATTATATATTTATTATTTTGAAATTTATATAATGTTGAATTATTATTTAATAGAGTATGTACTCAATTAACTTCGATCATAGAGGAAGAAATATAATCTTGTATGACGATACTTCTCATACTTCCTAATATATATTAATTTTTAAATGAAAAAAATTCCACAAATTAATTGTCTCAAATTTTACTTCTGAGATTATCAACTCATATTTTAGAGAGGAAATACTTATTATACAATTTGCATAAAAATTTAATATTTTATAATAAAAAGGGGGACTTTAAAATATATTTTATTCTTAAATATTTTTTTCCGAATTTTATAAAGTATTCCAATTGAAATTGAAATTTAATGAGAACTTTGTATAAAATGATATCAATTGATAATGATATAGTAACATTTGAATGTAAATCTACATATATTATCATTAATTCTTTTTTTAATGAAATATTCTTTACCTGAAATAGTTAATAAATAAAATAAATAAAATAATGTTTCGTAAGGAGATAATAGAATTGTCATATATAAATGTATGTGACCTTAATATTTTTAATCAAGTGAGCATTTGAATTATAAAATTATCAAAAAAATAATTTTTCTAGTTAAAAGTACTTATTGAAAAAATAATAATAACAATCAAGTAATGCATTTAATAAAAATAGTGAATGTTGAATGGAAAGTGGGGTCCACCTAAAGAATTTAATAGCTTATGACCACGTTAGTTTTGGTTTTTCCTGTTATTAAGAACCCATAATCAAATTTTTGAACCTAATATACAAGTAAACAATACACTCATATATTTAAAATGACCATTATGCCTTTGGTCAACCTCCTCTTCTCTCTTCTATGTAATAGAAAAAGAAAATATACGGTGCCAAACTCCCTTTGGGTTAACTCTTCTTCTGTTAAGAGATATGGGCCATTTTCTGTCTCGGTTACCTACTGAAGCCCAAGATCGATGGTTCGACAGCCCAATTAAGCCTCTCAAGAAGTTGCCGGGGGCCTGGCCCTATGTAGCCTGTAAACATAAAAAAGAGAACTGGGGTTTTGAAGGAGGAGAGCCTAGCGGGGAGGAGTCGAGGGGGTGTAGTAGAAATGGCGAAGTCCTGTAAGGGCCTTGCTATGGAACTCGTCAAGTGCCTCAGCGAATCCGATTGCGTTAAGGTATCCTTTTTTTTTGCTCGTTAATATTTGTTAATTTCTGGAACTCTAAAGGATCATGTGGTTTGATCTTTTAGGTTGAGAAGAAGTCTTTCAGGGAATGTGCAAAAGAAAAGAGTCCATTAATTCCTAGTGAATGTGTAGGACTAAGAGAAACTTACTTCAATTGCAAGAGAGGACAGGTATACTTTCTTTTCTCCTAAAAAATTGAGATCCCTTTCCCCATTCCATGTAAAGTATTAGTACTACGGTATATTTTACTGCTAGTTTTTTCACCTGGCATGTGCTTTACCGTGCAATTAACTTTAAAACTCTTCATTTATGCTAATTGCTATGATGATCAGATGAACTTGTCTTGTATAGCTTTTCTGTGTCTGGACTTTTAATTTTTAGAAGAGTTAGTTATACACTAGTCGCTTGATGCAAAAATTCTCTAGTTTGATCTTGGGAAATGGAAGAAGGAAGTGTTTTTTTCTTTTTTGGATAGTTACCAAGCGCTGCTGGAAATCTAATGTCAAGATTGATAAAGAAGTGGTTAGAGCGCATTCATATAGTCAAATCTAACTAGGGTGTGCTTGAGGCCTAGTTGACTCATTAATTGATGTTTGTTGAAAGTAAACTAACAAATACACTCTAGCATCAATTCCTACTCTCCTCTCCCTAGGTCCTCCAAAAATAATACTCTATATGTATTGGTCCATTTTCATCATTTTGCCATCTTTTTGTTATATAAACCCTACCGGTAATTGTTTCTATTTTCATTTTTTGGTTTGGCGTTTGGGGAAAAATATCCAAACAACTAGAATATTCCAATGCAAAATTTTCCCCTTAGATAATGCACCAAGTCTCAAATATTACAAGATCATAAAAGATAAACAATACAAGCTTATATCCTGCCAAATGATTGTAGTGGTATATACTTCAAAGACATATAAAAGCAATTCCAATGGAATTTTAAATTTCTCCATCACAAGTCTTCGGATTACATAAAGGTACCAACACATAATTTCAACAAAAAAAATTTCTTTACATCATCACACTATAGCCAAGTGCAAATCCATTAAATAGCCAAAAGATGAGTAAATGAGTCATCAAATATAAACAAACTAAATATTCAAAATTTCTTTCTGTACAAGAGTCTCTACACATAGAAATATTGCACTATATAGACCTAATATTCCTAGTTTCTCTATATGCATGAGTCTTTATATAAAGTGAGGTTGTACAAAAGTCATAAGATAGCCAAGACTACAGAATTGAAATAAACATTACAGAACGGTTTTTTTCCTAATAATATTGGTATATTTATATTTCATATCATCTTTAAAGTATAACTACAACTCTATTAACAAAGATCAATATCGGAAAGGTCTGCTTACACACTACCCTCCTCAGACCCCGCTTGTGAGGCTTTACTAAGTATGTTGTTGTTGTTGTTGTTATTTTAATCATTTCATCATGTATGATCACTTTGTAGTTGTTCTCACCTTTATCTCTGGTCACCTCAATTATGCAAGAATGCTAAGCTAGAAGCATGTGTTTGAGTCATTTCACTCTTTATCTCATTAAAAGATGTTTCTTTCAACTACATTTACTAACTCATCAATGGTTGAATGGGCCAATTGATATTGAAGATATTGAATAACTCCAAAGAATTTGAAGTTTAAAACATTCAAAATCTTAGAGGTTTATAGCATGGCAAAATATCAAATTCACCATGTCAATTGTCAAGTGGTTTCATTTAATTTCATATCATTGATTTTAATGTCAGGTCATGCATTATCTTATTAATTAAAAAATAAAGAGCTATTCGCTTTGAAATTGACTATTTTGATCTAATAGTTGAAAGACCCCTGTCTATCAAGACAAACTTTAGTGGTATCTTTAGTCATGGATGATGTGTCTCGTTTTCAAAATTGCTGCAGCTTGTTTTTTTCTAATTCATTTAGCTGCCTCATTGACAAGGAGGATTCTTATCTTTCCTAAAAATAATTCAATTTTATTTTGATCAAATCTATGGCAGCAACAACAACTATAAACATAAGTCTTGTAATGAAGTTCTTGCTTTTGCATGATCTTAATGGGTTGGGCTCTTGAATACAGAGGGAAGATATCATCTCTCACATATCTCCCAGGGTATTGGTTTAATGGTAAGAGTACGTATTGTGTGGGTTAGTCGCACGTCTCGAGTGAATCCCGTCATAGATATAGCAGTTTGAACCGTGCGCTATGCCTTCAGGGATTTCTCGGTTATATAAAATAAGATAGTACCTTTCATATTTATATGATGGGAGAAAACTATTTTTCATCAATATGAACATAGTTAAACATATTTAAGAACATTGGATTTGAATAGACTATGCCCCGCTTAATCATTAATGGACATAATTGTAGTCTTTGCCTTTTGTTTCCTCTTTCAAATAATGCTTTATAGTCTTGGTATGTCCTAAAGGCACCTTCTTTGCTCCGTCGAGAAAGAATTGTCGTCGACGTGTCTGCAACACAAGCTAAAGTTTGAATATCCACTCGAAGAGAAAGAGTAGTTTTCTTTTTAAGATTTTTCTTAAGATGACTTATTTATTAATAAGTAGTAGCAAGAGGGTAAAATTACAAAAGTTAAAGGAGCGAGCTCCCAACTAATTACATTTTCTGAGAACTCAAAAGCTTCTTACTATATCAGATTAATATCAATTTAAATTCGTTTTCTCCCAACTCGACTTGATAACATATCATCAAATCTTGCTGGTAAAGTTGGGAGAAAATGAATTGAAATCAGTATCAATTTGGTAAAGAAAACTCTTTTAAATCGTCAAATGAATATTCAATATTTAGCTTGTGTCGTGGACATATCAATAACAACTCTTTTTCAGCATATCAAAGAAGGTGCTATTAGGACACATTTAAATGCTATAAAGCCTCATCTAATCTATGTTGCTCGGACTCTTCAAAAATGACGTTGGGTGCGTGTCGGATCCTCCAAAAGTAGTGCATTTTTTAAGGATCCGACACAGGAGCGGCAACATTTCTGAAGAGTCCAAGCAACATAGCATCTAATAGGAAAAAAAAAAGGTGAGGCTCCAATTCTCTCTATTAATAATTGAGTTAAAAACGCTCTATTCAAATCCAAGTCTTTAGATATGTTTAATTATGTTCATATTGATGAAAATAGTTGTTTTTATAACAAATTTGAGTATCTTCTCCTTGAAGAACAAAAGCTCGACCCATATAGATCAAAAGTAATAATTTCTTTAGAATTGTTATGTTTATCACTGCTATTACACGCCCTATATTTGATCAAAATAGACTTGAGTTGTTTTCAGTAGAAGAAACATGAATCTTCTCTCGTGATCAAGGAGGCAGCTATCGAGTTGCAGAAAGTTTGGAAATGAAACCTATTTTTTCCGTGACTAAAGATATCGTTATGGCTTGCTTAATTGCAAAACGTTCTTCCAACGATTTGGTTTAATTGACTAATTTCATATTCAAATGTTCTTATTTTTTTTCAACAAGATAATGTTGGTCCTTACATTAATGTCAATGGTTTGGGGTGTAATTAAGTTGCGTGACAATGTGATTTTTTTTTGACGAAAGCATGACAAGGTGAATTTTATTTTCAGCTATGCGTTTAACCTCCCAATATTCATATCTAAATGTTTTAGACTTTGGATTCTTTAGAGTTTCTCAATTCCTTCGATATCAATGATTCCTTCAACCATTGATGAATTAGTAAATGCAATTGAAACATCTTTTAATGAGATGAATGTGGAAAAACTCAATCACATATTTCTAACTTTGCCTTAAATGGTTAGCTAAAAGGCGGGAACACCAACAAAGTACTACACATTTAGAAAAAATGACTAGAACGAGAAGGAGGTCTTCCTGTTCAATTTTGTTATGATGTTAATGAAGCTATAACGCTACTTTAAAGATGATATGGCATATACACATGTCAATATCGTTATGAAAATCACATTTTTGTAAAGTTTGTTTCTATTTTTTAATCTTGGCCATCTTGATGCTTTTGTATAGCCTCTCTTTTTGTATATGCTCGTGCATTTAGAATTTTAGAGAAGCTATCAACATTAAGTCTATGTAAATTTATATCTCTATTTTTAGAGACTCGTGTATGTAAAGAAGTTTTGAATATTAAGTTTGTGTTTATCTTTGATTGTTTTACATTTACTATAGGCGTGTATTTTTGTCTTCTATGATCATGTAATAGTTGGGAGTTGCACATTGTACGAGGAAAACTTCTTTGTGTTGATATTCAAGTTGTTGGAGGACTTATTCCCGAACTAGGAAATGGACCTGCAATCTGCTTGTTCTGGCAGGTTGTTTTGGTGCATTATCTATTCGAGTAACACATGAATCATCTTCTTGGTGCCAATTATTTTTGTGGAGAAGCAAGGAGTAGTGTTTTCCATGTTTGTGCATTAATTTATGACTTCTGATTAAGGGGAGTCTTGGAGCAATGGTAAAGTTGTTTCCGTGTGACATATAGGTCACGGGTTCGAGCCGTGGAATCAACCACTTATGCTTGCATCAGGGTAACATCACACCCACTAGGGGTGCTTCCCCTGATCCTTCGTGAACGCGGGGTACTTCGTGCGCCGGGCAGCCTTTTTTGTGACGTGAATACTATAATGGTTTATCTTGGCCTTGGTATATCATGCATTTGTTTAGGTGTGCATATTTCACTGTTGAGGTAGGTGTTTAAAGACTTTAGTCTTACAATGACAATTATAGAAGTTGTTCTTATGATGTAATGCAGAATTTCAGTAACATAGCATTTTTGTGTTGACTTATAAAAAATAAAACTGATAGGAGTATAACTTTATTACGCCTGAGGATCTGATGGATAATTCTAGAAGTTGTTCTTATGATGTAATGCAGAATTTCAGTAACATAGCATTTTTGTGTTGACTTATAAAAAATAAAACTGATAGGAGTATAACTTTATTACGCCTGAGGATCTGATGGACACCTGAGGATCTGATGGACAATTCTAGAAGTTGTTCTTATGATGTAATGCAGAATTTCAGTAACATAGCATTTTTGTGTTGACTTATAAAAAAATAAAACTGATAGGAGTATAACTTTATTACGCCTGAGGATCAGATTGTTTTGGTTCATTATCTATTCGAGTAACACATGAATCATCTTCTTGGTGCCAATTATTTTTGTGGAGAAGCAAGGAGTAATGTTTTCCATGTTTGTGCATTAATTTATGACTTCTGATTAAGGGGAGTCTTGGAGCGACGGTAAAGTTGTTTCCGTGTGACATATAGGTCACGGGTTCGAGCCATGGAATCAACCACTTATGCTTGTATCAGGGTAGACTGCCTACATTACACCCACTTGGGATACGGCCCTTCCCCGGATCCTTCGTGAACGCAGGATACTTCGTGCGCCGGGCAGCCTTTTTTGCGACGTGAATGCTATAATGGTTTATCTTGGCCTTGGTATATCATGCATTTGTTTAGGTGTGCATATTTCACTATTGAGGTAGGTGTTCAAAGACTTTAGTCTTACAATGACAATTCTAGAAGTTGTTCTTATGATGTAATGCAGAATTTCAGTAACATAGCATTTTTGTGTTGACTTATAAAAAATAAAACTGATAGGAGTATAACTTTATTACGCCTGAGGATCTGATGGACCATGTGATTGTCAAAGTAAACGCATGTGAACCGTGGTTACTTGTGTGCTGATTCCCATATCACCTTAAATAACATTACATGCTTCGTGTCAGTCGTATCTGATATTTGCACTGTGATATTGACTATCTTGTGCTTGTCAACACACTTTCTGACCGATAATATTCCTCTTTCAGGTGGACATGAGAGCTCGAATTCGGGGAAATAAGGGCTATTAATTGGTAGTGCTGGTGCAAATTCCACATATAGGCAGTATGATATGTTCCTGACTGGGCTGCATGTGTTGTACATGCAGTGTCTTTGTACAAATTGCAATCGACAATTTTCTGAGCGATAGCGCACACACAAGCTTCTTGGATACACAGTTTACTTGGAAGACTTTATATTTGGTGCTTTGGACACTTCTTAATTTTGAATAACGTTGATATTGGAGGAGAGAAGGGGAGCCTTGGGGTAACTGGTAAAGTTGCTGCCATGTGATCAGGAGGTCACGAGTTCAAGCCGTGGAAACAGCCTCTTGCAGAAATGCAGGGTAAGGCTGTACACAATAGACCTTTGTAGTCCGGTCCTTCTTCGGACCTCGCGCATAGCGGGAACTTAGTTCACCGGGCTTCCCTTTTTGATATTGGATGAGAAGTTGTGGAAGAGAGTTTAATTCTCACTTCTCATCATGAATGATTAATTTGTTTTTCTTTCACTAATGGGTCATGCTGGAGAGACGATTTGTTTATTTATTGCTTAATAGAAGTTCTTGGCGGATTATATGTACTCAATTGAATAAAATGATCCTTCGGTTTTGTTTTTCTCTTCTTTCCTTTTGTTTTTAAGTCTTATGCCTCTTATATGTGAGCAAGGCAGAATGAAAATTTCAAGAAACTTATGTTTCCTTCGAAAGGATTTTGTACTTTCCCTGGTAAAGAGCCAAAGCTAGTGGGAGGAAGGGAAACATTAGATAAATTGTTGGTTCCACTCTTCGAGATTCTAAAGAGGGAGATACGAGTCTACTCACATCATATGTTTTTAACAATGGGTAAATGGACCTTGAGAGACTGATGGAACTCCCTCGTGTTGCCGGGAAACTAGTAAAAATAGTACGGACTACCAGTTTTCGGACTGATCGTTCAAAAATAGTCAATGTTTGCCAAGTCATTAAAAAATAGTCACTACTTTGCTGCAACAAAGATTGGTCAAGCATAATATACTGGAGTTTGGTGCATCCGTATATGAACTTTCAGCATATTATGCTGGAACTCCAACACACGGAAAGTTCCAACATAATATATTGGAGATTCAAGCACCAACGTATGAATTTTCAGCATATTATACTCGCTTTGATCATCCAATGGGTGGTCTCACAATTTCCTGTAGCGAGGATGTGTTCATTGATCTTACTTCTCGCTTGTGTAGGATCTGAGGCTTTTGCGTTCACAGTTTTGTAAAGAACTAACCTGGATTTCCAGCTTGTACATTAGAACAGTTAGGAAAAGACACATAATTTATATGATATCACTGAAAATTAGATAGAGGGAGCTACCGTTAGCTGCAACAGTAGATCCCAATTGAATGAAATTTTGTAAAGAGACAAGCATCATATTCTTTAGCAAATGAAATCTGTTCAGATTCATTCTTTAGCCAATTGGTTTTTCAGTGTCCTTGTTGGATAGATTTCTTATCAAGACTCCATTTTCTCCCATTTTCTCCACAACATGGGAATTGGAGCTTCTAAAGTGCTACTACTTTGTTGGCTGGAGTTCCAGTATACTTTGCTGGAACTAGAGGCGGACCTACACTAGTCCTTGAGGGGTCACGTGAACCCGTTAAGTGGTCCCAACGTATATACAACTATAGTGCTATTTATTAGTCACTAGTCAACAACTGACTAATTAATAATTTTTTATTTCACCTATTCTCAGTTCAATTATATTTTGAATTTTTAATAGTTAAATAAACATCAAAAGCCCCAATTCCCAAACATCAAAAGCCCCAAACGGCGACCAGTACTTCTTCACTTCGGCAGTCCCCTTCTCCAGTTCTTCTTCTTCTTCACTTCTTCGGTTCTTCCTCAATCAAAAATCAAAGCTCACCTCCAAACCACCAGTCCACCTTCGTCACTTCTCACTTCAAAATAGAAAACACTTCTTCCTCAATCTCTGATTAGTTCTTCTCTTACTTTGAAACTTATTTTTTATTTATAATTTAAAGCTTCTCTTACTTTGAAACTTGCTGTTGATTTGAAGAATTTTTTAGAGGGACTTTTGTTTGATTGTGTTTTAGTACAAAAGATCTCTGTTTCTATTAACCTTTGGAAATGAGAGATTAATTATATCAAGTACTAAAATATAATTAAATTATTTAAATTAACTTGGCTGCGATTTCTTCTCCTTTGCTCCGCCTAAGCAACATATCTGTTAAGTTTGCCCCTCTTCAAATTTTGATTGCTGTTCGATAAATAGTTTTCCTCTTATTCTATAATTTTTTCTGTATTTCCCCTAATTTTATATCTTCATTCTGTTCTTCGAATAATATTAGGTTCATTAGCATCTATTCAATTATCTGTAGGTAAATATATACGCAAATGAAGTATTTTTGTTATATTATATGATTTTGATTGTAATGTTAAAAATGGCTTCACAAAAGAGTTGTAGTATTAGATTCAATAAGTTGTAGTATTTATTTTATTCTTGATAAAAGGAGTGTGATTGCTCTATTGATATTGTGTTTGTTTGTATTCTTGAGACTCTTAAATTTATTGGACTCGTTTTTTGTAGGAAGTTCTTGTTCTTATGAATTGAGATGGACGTATTTTTGACGAAGTTTAATTCTTCTCAACCGAGTTCTACTCTTAGAAAAAATTCTTCCCATCTTATAGATGAGTTTGATGAGAAATTACTCAATCCCGATCCTGGAGAGAGAGTACCCATTGATAAATATAGTCCCAGGATACGGGATGAAGTAAGAAGACACTACATTCAAAATGGACCTTGCCAACCAGTTGATCATAAGTTTCCTAAAACTTTATTCGATAATAAAATGCGTCAATTTAGTTCGGGTTGGTTTAAAGGTTCGTATTCTAGATGGTTGGAGTATAGTGTGAAGAAAGATGCCGCATTCTGTTTATGTTGTTATTTATTCAAAAACGATTACGTTCATGGAAGCATGGGTGACTCTTTCACAAAAACGGGCTTTAAGGCTTGGAATAAAGCTTCAGAAAGACTTCCTTTACATGTTGGTCAAGTAAATAGCATCCACCACAAGTATTTCAACAAGATGTTAGACTTATCACATCAATCTCAATTAATTCAAGTTGCTTTTGATAAGCAATCTGAGAAACAATGAAACGAGCACCGAATTCGTTTAAATGCATCAATCGATGTTGCAAGGTTTCTCTTGTACTTTGGATTGTCTTTTCAAGGTCATGATGAAAGTGATTCTTCAAAAAACAAAGGCCTATTCATAGGAATTTTGGAATGGCTTGCAAACAGTCTCCCTCAAGTGGATAGAGTCATATTGAAACATGCTCCAAAAATGATAAGATGACTTCGCCAAAAATTCAAAAGGACATTGTGAGGGCTAGTGCACAAGAAATCGTGAAAGCTATAATCAATAATTTAGATGGGAATTATTTCAGGATATTAGTTGATGAGTGCAAGGATATTTCACACCATGAACAAATGGCCCTTGCTTTGCGGTATGTTGACAAAAAAAGCCAAGTGAACGAGCCATTTATTGTTCTTGTTCGTGTTGGTGATGTCGCACCCCCTCTTTCCTCGCGGAGATCGGGTTTATGACATTCAGTTGAGACAACTCTTTTCTTTTGGAAAGGGGTTTGAGTTTTTGAGAGTCACCGCCTAACGATTTTTAAAGGTGCGTTAGGACACTAAATGGGTTCATTTACAACTGCGTTGTTAACCAGAGATAGGGTAAGGGCTTGAAATTATCCTAAGGGGAAGGTGTTAGGCACCCCTTAGGATCCACAAGTGTGGTTCCCGGCCAAACAACTTTTGTGAATTTTGTACAGTTAGCAAATAAACAAATATGGCTCAAATAGTAGGGGATTTAGTCTAAGTAGACATAGGTTTAGAAACAGTTAAAGTTAAAGCCACATTTTGAAAAGAATTACAATCTAAGCATGTTTATGGGAATAAAGGGGTTCCTAGGTTTGTTTATAATATGGATCACATCAGTCTAATACCCGGTAATCACTCCTCAAAGAGGGGCTACATGTGGTATTAGCGTACCGGTCATCATATCCATATTTTACCCTTTCCCACCCCGTGAAGGTAATTAAAGCGTGTGTTGGTCACGAACTCTATTGCATGTTGTTACCAGTCCCTTCCTATTAGTCCCGGAGGAAATTTGGACTCGTATCCTAAAGGGAGGTGCTAGGCAGACCCTCAAGTTTCAAAGGTAAAAATTCTAGGGAGACAGATAACAAAACATGTAGGACTGCACATAAGGAAAGAACATGGAAAGCAATTAAGGGGCTCAAGTATACCTCCACATATATTGCACATACACAACATGCCTCATACACAAATTTGGGTCCAGTTTCAGTTCCTAAGCATGATATCTAAATGACAATAGCAGGATCGGATTTGTCATAACTCAAAGAGGGAGTCCTAGTCAGGCTTGCCTACTGATTTTAGCATGCTGGTAGTTAAACATGATCACAAAGACAGATCTAGTTTTATTCCTTGTAACTGATTTCCTAAGGCCTGCTTAGGTGTAAAATAACATGCAGCAGTTGTACAACTTTGTTAAACGGGGTTTCAGATTACCAATCCTAATAGCATGTGATTCTAAGTGTTTACCAAAGACAGATTTCCAGCTTATTAGAACAGGGACTGTTTTAGACACGTATATTTAAACTAGGTGTGATTTGAGTAAATATGACCCTAAGGCATGATTTCTAATGCAACATGATAACTTAAACATGATTTTTCTAAATGAATGCAAGATCAGAATATTATGCACAACTTCAGGAATAACACAGGTGACAGATTTTAATCGTTGTTTACCTAGAACAGGATCTCTACGTGTATAGCATGATTGCAAATTTGTTAACACATTATTCTAGGACAGGACTTCTAAATGAAGTTTCAGGACACGTTTATATGAGAAGAATCACATAATAGCAATTTACTTAATTATTTGTCCTATAGGCAGGATCTCTAAGTGAGGGCGATGAATGATGACATGCTTAAAGGAAAACAATATATATGAGCCTAAGTATCATGATATCTAATGCATGACATGTTGTACCTAAACATGGCTGCTATTGCGCATAGAGAGAGTAAACCTAGGAAGCATGATCTCTACCCTTGATTACACTACAACATGCATATTACCCACCTCTTTTCACTATCCGACCCCAGAGTTGTTTACAAATTATTACAGGCCATTTGCATGAATTACATAACTGAATAATGAAAAGAAGAAGTTATACTATAGGGAGCCTACTGATAGGCCCAGAATCTCCAGAATGCCTTATTGCCATTTTATTCACAACCTTTCACATGATACAGGTGTGTCAGAGTTCCCTAAGGATCTCAAGGGATACCGGGCAGTGCTCACACCCAGATTTCATAGCCAAGATGGAGTAAGTGCAGTGTAGAATGGCCAGCCTTTGTGTGTCAAAGTTAAGAGGGAGCTCAAGGGTCCCAAGGCAATGCTCACACAGAGGGGG